>VZTA01016560.1:29431-45738 GCA_013398855.1 Mohoua ochrocephala | reverse complement strand
CCAGCCCCCCCATCCCGCCCCTGCATCCCTCCAATCCCACTGCCCAGAGCCACAGGGACCTCTGAGGTTATCCCAGTGTCTCACGGCAACAAACTCGTGTCGGTGCTTGTTCCAAACTCACTTAATGGTAAGAGCCCCAGTGCTATTAAAACTGAAAGAATGATCAAATTCAAACACAATTAATCATTTCCTCATTTTTCCTCTTTTGTTAGACTCGGAGTGGGCAGCCTTAGCTTGGAAACTTCCGTGTGCACACAATAAGAAATCATATGAAAAGGGTTTGCAAAAAAGAGGAAATAATAAGTAACAGAGAGAGAGAGGGCTACAAATAACTGAGTGACCTACAAAAATATTGCCAAATCATGCACCGTGTCTTACCTTTGATAACAAATTCCTTTGAAAGTGATTGCATTATTTTAAAAGCCTGCTGTAAAGGGAAAACCTTAGGTAGAACTCTAAATTTAAAAAAAAATACCCATTAATTAAAAATTCCACGTTCAGTTCTTTGGCTGAGTACAGGCACACACCACATTTCACTTTCTTTATTGCAGCTGCAGGAAGGAGATTTTTGGGGCTGTTCCTCCGGCCCTGACCCAAGTGCACCTCGGTGCCAATTCCCCCTGCTCACAACAGGGAGATGGAAGGGAAACGAGGGAACCGAAAGAGAGAAACAGGGATTGGGGTTTTTTCCACCCGTGGGCTCTGAAACAGATCTTGGCCACGCTACCTACAGGAAAGTTACAACTGCAGTTAAACTCAGAACTCTGGAGCATCCCAGCTAAAAGAAACAAACCCCGTCTTTATCACTTTTTTCCCCCTGTAGTTTTGTGCACAGATTCTGCAATCCCTGCTTTAAAACACCTTCAGCACCGAGCCTCGTGCTGAGGGAATAACTCACCCTTGGGATGCCAGACAGCTCAGCCCACATATGGCAGAGCAGGCCTGGGATTCTCTTCTAGGCACACCGAGATATTGCTGCCAGCACTGACACATCGTGCTGATTTATTTGCTGGGTGTTCTCAAATGCCACTGCAGCACTGCTGGGATTAAACAAGGAGTACCTCAGCAATGCACATTTGGTGTTTCAAGATCCAGATTTGGGTTCTTTTGGGCATAGAGAGCTTAAATGCCATCACGTGTTTTCCTCTCCTTTCTAAAACCGAACTCTAGCTGCACACGCATCGCAATAAAATATTTTTATCTTCCACGCGTCCCAAAAAGAGCATAATCCAGCCAATCCCATCACTAACGTAGAAAGTGTGAAGAGAAAATTGGTTTGCTCTGTCCTGAAGAGCTCAAATGCCTGTCTTCTGTGTTTCAGGACACACTGGGGCGTCAGAAAACTCACATGGAATTTGCAGCACAAACCAGCCACTGTTATTAAAGCCACCAGTGCTTAAAAGAATAAAATAGTAGGATCCACTTCTAGCATTTTCCCCCAAAAGTTTATGTAAAAAAAAATTAGGATGCAAATATTTGATTTCGAACTCTGGCATTCCCTGCCCTCCTCCCTCAAACAGGAATTAGGGCGATCAGCAGGAGCTGAAAGGCAGTTTGATCTTTGTTACATTGGGACTACGGAATCCAAGCAGCTCTTTTTTACAAGGCATTGTAATTGTTTGTACTTGCAAAACTGGATTAAGAAATCATTGCTATTCTTAAAACACATTTATCACATACATACAAAAGTCAGCATATTTCTACTCCGAGCACGGCCCCAGCCAACCAGAGAGAGTTCCCGTGTTCCGCCCACGCTCGTTCTCTCATCCTCCCCTTCCCTAGAGCAATCCCTGCATCTGGCCACTCCAACGGGGAAAAGTCCCCCCTCCCCGTGCCCCAGCAGGGCACACCTGCCCCGGGCTGACCCTGTGCCCCTCACCTGGGCTCTGCTGGGGCTGCCAGCGTTCCCAGCTCCCCCGGTGTGGCGGCTGGAACACCAAAATGGGGAGCTCTGGATAAAGGAGGTGAGATCGTAGAAGGATTCCGAGGGGCAGAAGGCACAAGCCCTCCTCTGTTCCAAAAGCACTGGGAATTTCAAGCAGTCCTGCACAGGGTAACTGAGACAAGGAGAAAAATGAGGTTGTTGTATAGGAGGTATCACTGGACCTCCAGAATTTTTAAGTTTGGGGCTTTACTGAACTTTTCGAAGCTTCATGAAACTCATTTTCCCGTTATTTACATCCATTTGTTCTTCGACTGAAGCTTAATTTAAAAAACATGTCCTTTGAGCTGAGTGCAAGTCTGACTAATTCTGTTGTAAATGCTGCTGAACAAAACTAACACTATAATTGAAAAAGAAAACCAGAAAAGGCCTCATGCCTGCACGACAGCCGCACTCAGGCTGCTGCCCAAGCTGTGAGAGCACAGCGCTCGTTTCGTGAGCTCAAAACCAACTCAAAATCAACACCCATCCTGCTAAAATCTGTACCAGATACAGGGAAACCCTAATGACAGCATCCAGAAGCTGAAGTTCCTCCACTCATCTGTTTTCTCTTTCTATTTCTTTCTTACATGTTTGGCTCCTCTGTCTCCTTGTTTAGATTTTATCCTTCCAGCCCCTTCCCGATTCACTTTCCCTTACAGTACAAACCAAGTCCTTCAGCACCCTCATCTTTGTCATGCTGCTTCTCAAAGGAGCTCTGGGTGGGCTCCAGGCCCAGCCTCAGTGGCAGCTGTGCCATTCTTTCCCCGCTCTCCAGGGAAAAGGAGGAAAAAGGACCACGGGTGTCGTCCCTGCTTCCCACCTCAACCCCTGTGTCCTCCTCCCAGACAAGAGAAGGATCCTTGGGAAGCAGACCAGAGCAGCAGTCCTGCACATTCTGGTTAATTTTCTGTTTCACACTTCCAGAAACATCTCATGGGTGTTCATAGTCTATTCCTCATGCTGGAATTTCTGTTACTGATGTTTAAAAAGCAGTTGTGATACTCTACTCTATCAGCAGGATGCCCTCATGTTTTCCACAGGCACTCTCTATTTTAAATGGCTTTTCTTGCTACCCGCAGCCTGGGGCAGGTTGAGAATTGAGATGTCCACAGTTTCCTTTCTCCTTAAATGTTTGCATTCCATCCTTCTTCCCTCCCTTTATAAAATCCCCTCAAACTAGAAAAGCCATTCTAGACTCCCCTTGTCCAAGAAAAAGGCATTTTCTCAAATGAGCCAAAAAGTGCTGTTCTGCCCCTCTTGCTGGCCAGGGCTGCTGTGCAGCCTTACCTACATCCCACCACTGCCAGAGAAGGAAGTGGATTTTTTTTTTTCCCCCTCTTGGCAACTCCTGGGGAGGCTCACTATTGTGTTCTGGGAGTCCTCGTTCTCAAAGGCTATTGTGAAAACTTGTAGTAAACAGAACTTTCAGCATCAGGATGCGAGGAACGGGATCCAAGGCTGGAAGCCTTTGCCAAGAGTGGATGTGACCGCTGCCCCATTCAGGGCTGGATGGTACAGCACTTCACCCCAGCTGCTGCCTGGAGCACATTCCGTAACGAGGGGGACAAAGGTGGCAATCACCGACGAGCACCAGGATGTACAAAAAATTTCCTTCCCATCAGGCGAGGGAAAGAATGGATCTCGATTCCAGACAGTGGGCTGCAGGCTCCATTTGTGTCAGCAAATTTCCACGAACTGTTTGTGGAGCCCCACGATTACGGCAGCGGAGCCGATGACAACGGAGAGTTTGGCCCCCGGATTGAAGCTGAAACGCTCAGAGGATTCCAATTAGTTTGGCAGAGAGTGTGGTGTCAGGCAGGCCAAATGGTTCACATCTCTAGAAAACGAGATAAGAAGCAGAAAGAGGTGAATCTGAATGTTTAGGGAGATAAGATTTCACGGAATTAAACGATAATGCGGAAGTAGTGCTGGAGAGGGAATAAAGCGCTGTGAACAGCCACGGAGTTAGGTGCTCTGTGTTCAATTTTCTGTGGAGATAGGGATGATCTTTCTTGTGGATTCTGGAAGGAACAGAGGAAATGTGCAGGAGAAAGAAACGCCAGGTGATACATTTAATGCTGAGGGAAAGATTACATGGATTTTACTGATCACGAAATCATTCAGCACAGAAGAAAGGATGCATCAAAGCAGCTCCAGATGAAGGCAAACAATTGCTTGGTACCACCAATCCTCAACATTCAGGCATGTAAAGACAGACATTGGGGATGTTAAAGACAGAAAAGGTTTGATCTGATCGGATCCCAATCATTTGACCTTTACTCTCTCTGGGTCAGTCCAAGTCCCTGGTGTCTGCAGGTCACATCAATGCTGTAAATTTTACTTTCTTCCAGCCCAGCTATTAATTATTATTAATTACACTATTAATTGCCCCTAGGTTGTACCAACAGTCCTCCAGTGGCCTTTGCAGTGCAGAAGCCCTTTGAAACTGCAAAGTAATTCAGAAAACATCACCTGTTTTTACTAACATTTCGTCACTTCTCCTATCACTGTTAATTGGGTTCTTCGGTGGTGTTGAAACCAAACGTACAGAAGCTGCCTGCCATGTCTGCAAGGCCATTCTGGCACACGCAGCCAAAACAGAGCCCTGCATCAATCAAAACCTCCCTGATAGTGCAAAGATTCTGGGCAGAGAGATGCCAGGACCTTTTCTCAGTCTTAACGCTTCATCAGGAGCCACCGACAAGGCAGCCAAGCAGAAATATTTGGCTGAGTTATCCAGGAGAACAGATAACAGTGCTCCTCAGTGTCCAGGGAAAAGGAGGAGAGTCAGGGAAGAGATGCCCACGAGGAGGACAGGCTGAAGGGTCATTTTCAGGCACAAATTAACCCCCGAGCAAAGCAAGGTTAAGGTGCTCAAGACGGAGCATCTTTTAGAACTTAATGCCTTTATGGAAGCTGCTTCTCTCACCTCATGAGTTTGTCACTTTCCAGCACTTTCCTCGCCCTCAGGAAGGAATCATGTGCTTAGAAGCCCAAGAAAAAGCTGTCACTCACAGGTGCCATTTTTGAAGGCATTTTTTTCTGTACAAAAGAAGGGGTTTGGGTTTCAGCAGGAATGGACATTTCTGTCTGCCCACCGGATTTCATCCAGGCAACTTTAGTTGCACAGGAGTCTGAAGCAGCTTTTCAGATGTGGGAACCAAAGCTGCAGAAAACAACATTTTTATTTGTTATTTTCAGTTCAGGAATGTCTGTTTTCCATGATGGCTTTGAGACCACTCGCCAAAACAGAGAGCTGGGGCAAAGAACCCCCTCAGAGCCTGCCCACAGCTGTGAGAAAAGGAGCAAGAGCCTAAACTCTGCTCATCTTTCTGTCAGACATGAGTTGAGGCCTCGATTCCTGCAGCCACTGGCACACAAAACACCACAGGAATATAAATTGTTCCATGGCAGTGACAGCAAACTAATACTACAAAGATATTTTTTAAATGGAGAGAAAATACACAGGAACTTTGCTGACAGAAAGCTTTTGTAGCATTCCGAGTGCAGCTCTATCCTTCAGCTCTGTCCTTTAAGGAAGTCCCTAACCAGGTGAAATCACCTCGCTAAAACAACAATAGAAATCAATAATTTATGGAAATGCCTCTATTCACTGATATCCCAGGAATAACTAAAGCCACTCGGTAAAAGGAATTGCCCAAATTCTGCTTTGAGCAGAGAACACTCTGGAAACTTTCACCATGGCAATGCTTTAAAAATTACCCACAGCCTAATTAACATCTGCTTCAGGAGCTGAAGTTATTACAGGGTCATTTATCTGCTCCGAGGATCTTGTACACAATTGAGCAGCTTTTTAATGTTTAACATTTCTGCCCATAAAGCACCAGCGAAAGCCACTCACCTAAGGGGGCATGTAATGGGTAATTCGGGTCTGTGTTCCTCCTCAACACGTCCCACTGGAGCCAGCTTTTCTGATCACAGGAGAGGTAACATCACCCGTGAAACAAGTGCAGTTCTTCTTAGAAAGATCAGAGAAAAATTAAAAATTTTGGCACCAGAAGATCGACAACAATAAAAAAAAAAATTAAAAAAAAATTAGAAAACAAAGTGGATGTTCTATAACTGAGAAAACTCCTTTGCAAAAGCCTGGTGTGAATGGTCCCAGATGCAGTCAGTTTAGCAGGAAATAAACCTAGAAACGTGTCTTGGAAAGGTCCTCTCCAAACCACAGCTTTCCCCACCTGCAGCCTGGCTTTTCTGAAGCACGGCTGCTCAGAAGGGGATAACCAAACTGCAGCTGTCCTCCTTCTGCTCCTCTAATTTTTTAGGGGAATTATTCCTCTGATTCGTTTCCCACTGTTAGACTGGCTGGCTGCTTAGCAGGAGAAATGGAATTTTGGGGCACACGTGCCACAGGATGCACATTTTGGGTAGGGAATAAAGTTCCAGACCTCAGGAAGGTCGATTTCCCTCAGCTCAGGGAACACACGTGGGTGTCTCCAGGACTCAGAAAGTCCAGGCTTTACTAAGAGTGATTTCAAACTTAAGAGGAGATCTCTGTTCAATTACAAGCAGAATGCAGAAGCCAACCCTTCTTCAATTAATTTTGGCTTTGCTGAGTGTTCTCCTTATGTGAATCAATCTAAAGGCTTTGGAAAGACTTTTTGGTCATTCTTCTGAGTGTTTTTTTAGTTTTAGTTTGGTGGTTTTTAAAGCTTGGGGGGCATGGGCAGCCCGCTGATGTTCCTGCAGCTGAAACCCAACAGTTAAAAGGGGATGGTTAAACAAATCAAAGATCCTAAAACAATTGTAGTCCTGCCTCACTTAAAAGGGATTTTAAGACTGGCTTAGGTCCAGGGCAACTCTCTACCTTTAATATGCGTTGAGTCACAGATTTGAATTTGAAATGAGCGCTGGGGAAGTTTTATAATTTATTTAAATGGTCATTCAGAAGAGCTTCAGCACCAGCTCAATGGTTATTATTGAAGCTTCAGGGTAACAGATAATTAGCTTATGGAAAAGCAGAGCTGTGTGAAAGAGGGAAGGAAAAGTGTAGCTGGAAGCCAACAACACTCAAGAAGAAATATCTTTAAAACAAGGTTTAGACACGTGAGGGAATTATCAAGTACAGTCTTACATTATAACCTGAGCAGATCTTCGAGAAACACAAATATAAAACACTTAGATAATAATTTTAAAAAGATAAAGATCATGCGATCAGAAAGAAGTGAATTTAACAATTTATTTGCCATACCCAAAGATCTCAGAGCGGGCTGTGCACATTCCCAGTCTCACCTGACTACTAGAAAACATTATTTATTTTCTCAATTTAAGTGGTTTCAGAGTATTAGAGAGGCAAATCATTGTCTCTGGGAAGTGAGTTACACTGCTGTCTGTTTGAAAAAAAAGGCACATATTTTTATAAGAATTTGTTTCTCAAAAATACAAACATTAATTTAAAGAAAAGTTTGAGAGCATTTAAAAACCTGAGCTGGTAAATGGATCAGATCTTAAGAGATCACATCACACACGTTAAAAAATAGGAATATTATAAAATAGAAAAAAAGCCGAGGTAAAATATCAATGGAGCTGAGATTTCCAACAAAAAAAAAAAACCAAATCAATTAAAAAAGGTACATTCATGAATAAAACTCCAGACAAAACCAGCCTGGAGCTGTGTGATGAGTAAACAGGAAACTGGAACCAGAAAACATAGAATGGAAGGAGTCTGCTGCCATAGGTGAGAGCAGTTACCCTGAGTTTTTTCTTCCTTCTGAGCTAAGATTAGCAGGTTTAATAACTCACTTCCAAGGAATGGGCTGAATTCTTAAAACCAATAACTTTTTTTCCAGTTTCTAGTAACCTTCTGGATGTGTATCTAGAGACAAAGGCAATTTTGTTATCTTTTTTTTTTCTCCTGATCACAATGGAAGTTAAAATCCTGCAATACTCCTCCTCTGCATTACTCCATGGAATATTAAATCTGAAATTCTGCTCTTCACTTCTCATTTATTGTCACGCTTTCACCTAACTGTGCTCCACTGGGAAGCCTCGTTGTTTCATCCTGCCTGCAGAAACATCCTTGAAGAGCAAAGCTGCCCAAGCCCCAGTCTACAAAAAAGCCATTTTCCCCCCAAAATCTTTCCTGTTGCAACTCCCCTCTCCTCTCAGTGGTAACCCACCTATCCCTAGGAGTGAAAGTCAGAATTACACCCCCAGGGAGTTGACACTTTTGTGGTCTGTCTGGAAGAAACAGCCGTACATTTTTTTCCCCTCTCACATGCAAAGGGCTGTTTTGCTCACTCTGTGCTCACTGGAAGCAGGTCTCAATTATTATTGGGGAAAAAAACCAAATTCTGGAAAACCAGCTGTGACCAAAAGAGTGACTTTGATTGCGACCTAACTGGAACTGCTACACTCTGAGGAGAGGGGTTATGATAAGACCATCTTGATTTCTGATACACTTTATTATCTGCATTTCATCCTTGAAAAAATTAGCTTTTCAGTGATTTATGACAGAAGTAGAATTACCTATAAAGTAATTCTTTTTTGCTAAAAAAAGTTCAGCAAAGGACCAAACTCCCCACAACACGAACAGGTTTTTATGCGTGGATAGCTCGTTACTAAGCACATTCCAGCAGGAATAAATAAAATGCAAAATGAATTATAATATACAATTATATTCCCAATTGAATCAGATTTTCTTGTCCTGCCATTCTACCCCTGTTTTTGTACTTTGGTTCCACAGGTTTGGCTTCGGGTTCAGCTTCTGGAGCAAAGACCTGTGCACAGAACAATGAAAGGCCCACGGAGACCGACAAACACAGAAAGGAGTGACCGGGCCCAAACCTCCGAAACTTTCAAATAAAAGTAGGAGAGTTTCTATTAAATTTATTTGAGTTCACTGAAACAACAGTGAGCTGCCAGGTTCTGGTCCAAGGTGCACTGAACTGCTACATTTTATTGTTTACTGCTTTATATAAAACTCGAATAGCAGAAATCTGCTCAGCGTCCTCTGCCTGTTCCCAGAATTGCATTATTTTGCTCACTCTGTGACAGGGCAAGGAAATAACTGTTAATGAAGTTCACAGAGTAAAAACTGCTGCAGAAAAAATGAGTTTGATGACATCTGCTCCACGTCCCATTGAAGAGACGCTTCTATATTAACGTATGCAAATACAAGTAAACAGCCCATCGTATGCAAATGAGCCATTAATGAACTATTACCACACCTTACATCCGTACAGTAGATTTTTGGAAGAGCTTTTTCAGCTCTGCTCTGCTAATTCTGAGGGCTCAGAGCCACAGATAGCACTCACAATTGCTGTTACAATACAAAAACCACAGGTTTCATTCTGAAAAATGAAAAACTTGTTAGTTGCATGATCAGCTAGTTACAGTCCGAGGGAATAAAGAATCCCAGCAACGTGGAAATATTTTTAATTAGGATTTGAAACACATTAAATCCATCCACCAACACCACCCCCTACTCTAAACCTGCCTTTTTTTTAATCAATTTCATCTCGTAACAAAGAAATTTTTAGCAGGGAGTATTTATATCCTAAATTAGAAATACAAGGTTTCTGGCTGCTTTGTGTGTTGTTCCTGACCCAGTGTTATTTTTCCTCCATTTCTGATCCAACCAGCTATTTAAATTCACCAGGATGTTTGCACACGTTTCCTAATTCACTTTATATGTTAGCTAGCACTTTTTTTTATAAATTTTTTTTTTAATTTTTTTTTTTAGCATTCACCATTTTACACGAAAAGGCAAATTCTATAAAGCCCACGTTGAGTCAGCAGAAGGGCTGCTGCTGCTACAGAATGGCAAAAAACCTCCACAGAAAGTGTCACATGTCCCGAGGGAGCACACCATGACAAACCCAAGGGCTTCTCCAGTGATGATGAGGGGTTTCAGGCACACAGTGGGCAGAAGTCCTAACACACTTGAAAAATATTTAACTGAACAATAATGGAGCGGTGCCAAACACTAAAAGTTACCAAAGATAATTTTAATTGTTGTAGATATAATGGCGTTCAATGACAGCTGTTTTGGAACAAAAAGGTTATTTCCTGAAAATTATTGTAATATTTTTCTCCCAAAAATAGCCCCTGATTCACTGCTAAAGTTACCTGGCATCCTCTAATGCTCAGCACAGACTAACAACCAGTTATTAACTTTATTTTTTAGGAGTCTTCAGATCTTAAATGAAAATAATGACTTATTTGAAAGACTAACAAGAAGAGGAGCAGACACACCGAGTGAACAATTTGCATGGCTGGAATGTGATGCCTTTAATGTAACACCTATTTCCAGCTGCTCTGCCTGGCCAGATTTTATTTTCTTGTACTCCTGCAACACAAAATTCAAGGATTGAAGTTATTGTTTGTCTGCCCAGCAGAATTCCCTGCGCGTTGGCAGCCCGTTTTTTACGATGAAGGTTTAATCACAGAGTTAGGAGGTATTTATTACAGAATAAATAAATATTTATTTATAAAGGCCTCTCATCTGAGGCCTTTGGGTTCAGCATCTGCGTGCGTTTACACAAACCAACACTGGACAATAGGATGCCCTAACAGCACAAATATTGGGGTGATTTCTCACTGTGTCCTGCCTGGGTACAAGGCAGAAGGCAGAGGTTGGTGTGTCTTTTGTTGGGTCGTGTCTCAGAGGTCACAACATCCATGGAAGAAGAAGCCCCTGCAGCACAGTTTGTGAGGTGTGAGCAAAGGATGCTCCCATTTGATTGTTTTGCCACCCCTGGTGATTCTTTCGGAACTAACATGACTAAAATGACATCCTTTTAGGATGTTCAGGGTTCTAATAATGTGTATTAATTACAAAGACAATCAAGAAACCGCTTCATTCAGTCTTTGCTCTCGTTATCCAAAGCCATGCAACCTATTTGCTGTAAAGACTAATGAAGGTATTTCAGCAAACATTATTAAATCTACAGGATAATCTGAGTGTCATCTAATTCTCTTTCAGTCTTTATTACCTATACCCATCCTAAATAATTCCAAAACGTTTAAAATGCATTGAAGCACTTAAGAATATAAACTTGATTTGCCAGACAGTTGAAAGAGACCCTGACCTCCTTGGTTATTTCTTTGCAGCAGAAATAAAAGTGGTGGTGACGGGAATGTGAGATCCAGGACAGGAATGCTGAGAACTGATCCTTGAGACAAGGAGATGCTCCCCATTCCATGGCTTTCCCTGGGATTTAGGAGCTGCAGTGTGAACTGTTGTTCCCCAGCATCATCAGCATTGAATTGACCGGCAGCGTTTCCTACGTCTCTCTGAGCACCCTGGAGATTTGGGGAAAATATGTAAAAAGCAGGGGATTTTAAAAATAGGGCTTCAAATTAACTCCATCACAACAATGTATAAAAACTATAAAGCGGGACAAAGGTTATAGGAAATGGAAGTACCAAGAGATCTTCAAGCAGTCCTCCAAAAGAAACAATGGGAAGGGGGGGGGATTAATTATTTTTTCACAATTATGAGGGAGTGAGTACCTTTCTCATACTCTTACCAGGAAAACACAATTCTCTTCATGAACAAATGCTTAACTGGAACCTGGAGGCAAAGTTCTCGAGGTATTTGAAGTTAAAATTTGCACTTTTGAGTTTTCAGTCTTTACTGGAATCGCTGAACTGCCGTGTAAGACAGCAAATTATCCAGAAGGAATTATTTTAGGAGCACAGTTGTGATCTGCTGATACAATTACACACAGATTACGAGCATAAAATAATTGTATAGAGAGCGATGACTTGCCTCGCAGTGCTTCAGCAGTGGGATGTTATTTCTATTTTATATCTGAGTGAAATGAGACAGAGCCCAGTGACTTTAGTGACCCACAGGAAGTCAGTGACACAACCAGGAATAGAAGCAGGACCTCTCAGCAGCTCAGTCCCATGCTTTAACCACAAGCCCAGCCACCTCCTTTCCATCTCAGATTAGCACAACCCTGAGCCTTGGTTGCATCAGCTCCTAACTTCAGATGCCTAAGCATGTATAATTGTGGAAATCTGGATTTCTGAAGTTGGGTAAGTCGCGTCCATAAATCTGTCTTAGCTCAATCACCCAAGAAATTAGGATAAACTGGTTTTAAATGAGGCTCAAAACGACCTTTTTGTTGCTTTGAAAGGATTCCTTCAGAAATAAACTCTGGATGGATGAACAGATCTGACAGACAGCAGTATACACTTGAGCTCTCTATTCCTATATTTTCTTTTGCCTGCTAACTGTGTGTGATGTGCAGTTGGGCCCATTTGATCAGAATGGGACTGGAACACGAATATCATACCCAACTACAGAAGAGCCAGACAGTCCTAGAGAGGAAGTTATTCCCTTCAAGATGAAATCAGAGAAGCGAAGACTTGGGGGGAGACTAAAGGTCAGGAAAAAACCATTATAATCAGAGGTAGGCAGGCTGGTGTGATCTTGGCTTTAGCGAATTTAGAGCAGGCGTGGTTTGGATTTTGTTCTCTCTTTATCCAAGCCTCGAAGTCCAGGCAAAGGAGGCTCATTTTTAAGGGGTTCTTGTTTTGACCCGCTCTGCAGTTATCAGTGGAAAATCTGCCTCCTGCCTGGTTCTATCCCTCCTGCTGCATCCGAGGAGAAATTCACCCAGGGATAGTGCTCTGCCAGCACTTAAAGGAATGCAGTTTGTACCCTAGGTTTGGCCATAGAGCTGTGCAAAATGCTACTGATAGCAGCTGAAACTTCCAATTCCCTTCGGCTGAAGAGTGTGTACATACAGAATGTGCAGGCTGGAGATAGGAGTGCGGTGTGATATTATGACTTACTTTTTAAAAACACGCCTTCCCAGACCAAAAACTGCCAATAAAGACAGAATGAGATATGCTAAGGCAAGTAAGATATGCTTTTTATCAATAAAAGGACACCAGATACATGAATTAAAATATTACATTACCCAAGAGAAAGAACACGGGGTAACTTGAAAAAAAAAAAAAAAGGCAGCAATGCAGCACATTTTAATCGTATTTAAACCCCATTCCTTCAAACCAATGCAATTTGCACAACCAGAGCCTGCTGCTCAGGCTGTCAGATTTATGGCTGCAGTGTCAGAGTAGGAGATTGCCCTCTAGATGTTAAAAGTTTGGCTACTCCTTCATTCTACCCCACCACGCCGGGATGGGACGCGCTGCGCGAGGGGCGATTTTAAACCTGAGTAACGCGCCCGGAGACTGAGAGCACGGGCACAGGGGAGGCACAAAAAGCCAGTAAAAGGTGGAATTTGTGTCTTTGCAGAGATGGGAAGGGGTATAAATCCTTGTAAGGCTGCTGCCCCGTTCAAGCCAACTGCAAAAATCGCAGCATCATCCCCAATATATTCGTTGTTCCAACCATAAACGCCCACCTGGAATTCCTCACCTGGAATTGCTGCCCAGAAATTCGTTCATTAAGATGGAAAAGAGACGTGAAAGTGCTCAAGGAAGGTTATTTTGTCATTGCTGACACCCTTATCCATCTCGAGATTCCACAGAGTACTCATTTCAGCTTCTTATCTCAGTGAGAACTATTTTTGCCATATGATTCAATTTAATCTGCCTCATATTTTCTGAATAATTGAAACCCAGAATGTACAGTCAGTCAGTAATAAGTGCAAGCAGAAATAATATTTTTTTTTTTCGGATGCAATGAATGCTTCAAAAAGACTCACCAGGAAAAACTGACTGATTAAAATTAATATAAAGTGCAATTCTTTCACATGAAAAGAATTAACTGATGCTTTTATACCCAATAAGAAAAACAAAGTGTAACTGATCTTGTGTGAAGGCAAATTATCTGCTAATTTTAAAACCAGAGCTGATGCTGAGAGACTCTTTTCTGCTCCTCTTTGAACTTAGGGAAGAAGTGCCCATGGTGCAGGAAGGCCTGAGCCTGACATTTCATTCTTGTTTCATAACTCCTCGAGGTCCCAGCCAAACTCAGGAATTCTCTCAGATAAGCGGGGGAGAAAGTCTGGATCACCAAAAACTGAGCAGTCAAACAATGCAAACAAAAACTTACGAGAAGCTGATAATGTCTTTATTATGACCACTTCATCACTGGATAAAGCAACTTGATTACAGAACAGATAATATATTTGTAGGCTATTTTATTTCTTTACCAATGCAGAAATGATTGGCTTTCTCCAAAAAAAAAACCCCACACTTTGTTAAGGAAAAACAAATGAATTCAAATTATAAATAAGGCATACTTTTAATTACCAGAGAAAATTTATGGGTTCTTCATCTCTGGAGTCTTCAAATTAAGATTCGCTGTCCATATAAAAGAAACATTTAATGAGATGCCAAATCCTACCTAAAAATCCACATTAAGCAGGAAATCAGACTAAGTAATTTTTTCCTTTCCTGTCTCAATCTAAAATGCATATTTACAAAGCCTGAGTAATTTGCACATAAGTTATCATTCTGCTTTTGCTTTATGTTTTATGAGTTCTGTTCAGAAGATGAACTTGCTAAACACAGTGCTCAGAACAGAAACAGGGTGACACTGCACGTGCAGCATTTCTGTGCAAGCTGCGTGTGGCTGATTTCTCTGGGCTGGGTTAGATGTGCCCCTCTCACCCGTGCAATTTAATTCAAATCCCAACTCTGCTTTGTGTTTCTGCCTCACTTCTGAACTTATTAAAAAGCCTAAGCTCAGAGCAGGACTGCACAGTCACAACTGGATGTTATCAATGCCTGCCAATTTCTGGAATGCTTCCAGTTGTGTGGAGTTTGAAGAAATTTGCACGTTAAAACCTTGATTTTTGTGGTTTAAGTGTCTATCACTCAGACTCTTAAACCAGATGCGTAATTCTCCAGCAGCTCACACAGAGAGCAGCAGTTCTGCTCTCACCACAGCTAAACCAGAGCTCTGTGGAGTGTCCAGCTCAGACCCTTCTCCTTCTGACTTTTTATTGAAACTCTACCTCAGCTATTGCTGTAAAGTGGTAGAAACATTAATAACCGAGGTATTTAAAACCTCTTATTGTTAAGATTATTTTACCCACGTTTGCCTCTTTGTTCATCCATGGTAATTCTGAGGGTTTGTTTTACTTGTTTTCAGGACCTGGCTTCTAATTCTGAGCCAGGGTATTACTGGAATAGGTTATTACTGCAGTATGTTAAAACAATTTTTAAAATACCCAACCCAAACAATAAAAAAAATAACCACTTTAAAAAAATATATTTCCACATTTCCAGGGCTAAAAAATTCAGATGAAAGGGGAAAAGCGGGAATTGAAAAAGATTCCTTGATCTGTCAAGGCAGAGGTAACACCTCAAGCCTATACAAATACACAGATAATTCTCATAAAAATTAACACAAGGCTTCAAGCCTCTGCAGACAGAGAGATTGTTCTCATAAACAAAAGGCTGTAGGCAAAGTTAGTATCTGTAGGTAGTCCAGGTATTTTGACGTGTTCAACCCTAATCTATAAATTGCCTTCAGTATACAAATAATAAAGCAAATGCGGGCTCTTTTTCAAAATGCTTGATGACTAAGAACCATAATGAGGCAAATTTGGGATCCTCGCAGCCTCCCAGTGATGTCCAAGGGATCAGGCGTTTTTCAAGATAAACTGTTGTATCCCGGGGCACCTCGACTTCCAAGAGGACTCTCCAAAGCCTGTTGATCTTATGCCTTTTTTTCCACATCTAACTTCTTTTTCAAAGCCTCAGAGGCTGAGATAGAGGAGGTGACAGGCTTGTTGGGGCTTGCTGCCTCTGGAGAGGTACGGAACACAGCCTATATCGCTCGTCTCTGCATTCCTGGGAGGGGGGGGAGCGCCCAGAGATAATCGCTAGCAAAAACAACCAAAAAAACAAAAGTGAAAAATAATTTGCTTTACCTCTGTCACTGCAAAGAACCTTTTCAGAAAAGCCTTTACTCCTGTCACAGCAGGACACAGCCTGACGCGAGGTGACCCAGGCAAATTACCCAGCGCAGAGCGGAGCTGGCTGGAGAAGGGGAAGGCAAAAGAGAAAGCAGTCGGCAGGCGGAAAAAAGTGAATTTTCAGTTACGGGAGATTACAGGGAGCAGAGATCAAATTCCAGCTGCGCTGCGGGGCCGGCGCTCTGCCCTCAGGTACACGCCGGTGATTCCGCTCCGCGGGCCCGGAGGGAACCGGCCGGGCTGGAGGGACGGCCCGCAGGGGAGAGGGAGGAAGGAGCCGCGGCGCCTCCTCCTCCTCCTCCTCCTCGTCCTCCTCACTGCCCCGCTGCCTCTCTCGTCCCGCTCTTCTTCGCCATCCCCGTGGCTGCGCTGCCCCGCGGCCGTGCCCCATCCCCATCCGTATCCCCATCGCCATCCCCGTCCCCATCTCCCGTGCGGTGCCGAGCCCAGCCCGGCCCGGCCCGGCCCGGCCCCCGCGCCCCTCAGCCCGCTGCGCTCCCAGCGCCCGC
>VZTA01016560.1:0-29047 GCA_013398855.1 Mohoua ochrocephala | reverse complement strand
GGGCGGTGCGGGCGGGATGCGGTGCCCGGGGCAGCCCGGCCCCGCTCCAGGTGCGGTCCCGGCGCTCCGGCCGGGGCAGCCCGGGCGCTGTGTCCATGGTACTGCACGGCCGTGGGTCCGGTCCGGCCGCAGCCGCGCGGCAGAGGATGCTCGGGGGCTGGAGGGGCGATGGATGTCCCGCCCTGCGGAGGTGGCGGTGATGGGCACGATGGATGGATGGATCCGCTGCACGGGGCACACCGCGGGGCGTCCGTTCCTGCCGCCCTAGGTGGAAGCACCGCCAGGGCAGTGCTGGGCTCACCTGGCTCCTCTCGTAATGAATGAACAGCTGCTTTTTTTTTCTTCTTTTTTTTTTTTTTTTTGTTCAATTTCCCAATCGCAGAAAGTCGGGGAGCCTTTCAGAGCCTGCAACAACTAAGATGCTATGTTGAAATATATTGTGTCTTGATGGCATGCCTCAGGTTCGCAGGAGCGTTTTGTAATCTTCCTGGTGTCATTTCTCCCCAGGGTATTCTGCAGCTAGAGAGTGCAAGTTCCTGTGGTGTTGCAACTTTGTGGCACTGTGTACACACGACAATACTATGCTGACTTAACAGGGATGCATTTATTAATATCAGTGATGTAAGGCTGGTATTTATTGTGATTAAAAGCTCAGGGAATTATCGATTTCTTGATGTCCCGTGGAGTCTAGGTTCCTTTGAATCAGATGGATCAATTATAATTCTCCTTGAAATAACCAGGAGTTTGGGTTAGCCTTGTGTTTTGTGACTTGCTGCCCCATCTTTGAACAAGCTTTCGCCGTAGAACATGATTACAGTGTTCCATTTAAAAATATCTATTTTCTGGTAGCAATTAGTCCGTAATTTAATAAGTAATTTACCTTTTAAAAGGATACTGTGATTTGTTACCAGTTAACTAAAAATTCCCAGCGTACACCAAGCGACTGTGACATATGATATCCAGTGCTCCCTTTTGAAAAGAAGTTTCATACGGTGGGCTCTCATTAATATCAGAATTTGGTGCATAAAGTGATGCGTTTGACATCATTATTCTCTTTGGCTGTCACTAAAAAAAAAAAAAAATTGCTGCAAAAATTGCTTAGAGATTTAATTATGAGATTACAAGAAATCACTCCTAGCAGTGTGTTAAGGCATGTGGCACAATATAAGCATGGGCTTGTCAGGGGGAGAGAGAGCTGAAAAAATACTTGGCACTGCCTTTGAATGATAACCAATCAGAAATATAATATAAAGGTATTTTTGCACAGACAGCCTTTGAATTTGAATGTTCTCAGGCATCAGTTTTGTAAAATATCTCTCTAACTGTAGTGGTTCAGAGAGTCTGTACTTCTGAACAGCCTTGAGATGGTCTGTGTTTCTTAGAAATGCCTCAGTGCCAAACTCCTGGATAATACAATGTATTAAACATCAGCATTCAATGAAACTTCCATTACAATATGGAACATACAAACAATAATATTTTTTTTCCTGATATAAATTTCTATTTCGTTTAATGAATTCTGAAATGAAGGCGGTGAAATGCTAGAATTTAATTGAAGAATGTTGAAGCTACGCCTTTTAACCTTCCTTATGGGACTGATAAAACACACCCATTATCAACAGTGCTTCTAAATCTCTTCTGACTCTTCTGTGGACTTTTTTAAATAACCATAAGTCCATTTCTAAGTCAATAAAATAAATTCAGGCACAGCTTCAATTACTGTCAGTGTAATTTCCTACTTACAGTAATGGCTAATAAAATGAATTTTGAAAACAATTTTATTGTAAAAACAAGAGAAAGTTTAAAAGTAGAACAAAAACTCTGTCTTGTGCAAATCTGGACTAAATAATGAAAAGTGAACTTAATACTTTTTTTCACCTTGATTGGTGAGGCCCTCTTCAGGTTTTTCTCTTTCCATGTAATCTGCTCAGAGTGGAGTTGGATATCTTTACTGGCCCTTTTTAGTAGCCTAATTGTGAATCATTAATTGTGCTTATTTGATATTCAGAATCTGAGTTTCTTTTACAAGCGTTTTCACGAGGATTATTCCCATGTCCTCCTCTGTCACGCAGTAAAAGTTCCCAGTGCAGTTACTCAAGAGAAATCATCCTACAACTATAAATTGTCCATGCTAGGTTCTTTTGAAGTCATGGATACAGTACTTTTTCATCAGTTATTGCTACTAGTTTTAACTTTTTAATCACTGATAGGTTTATTGAATCCAGCATGATATTAGATGGTGAGTGCTAATTATTTCACACTGCATTTCCATAATGATGTGTAGTTTTTTTAACAGCAGGGATCTGTTTTTTCAGGTACTTTCTGCCAAATGTTCTTTGCGTGTGAGTTAACTTTTTGTGGACTAACAAGAGAAGGAGTTAGACATAATCCAAAGCAGGAGAACATTGTTGTACTCAAGTCCTGCTCCTCATGCCACAAACAGAACTTGGGGGTTCCTATGAACAGGTCAGTTCTCGAGGACTTCATTTACAGAGTACTTGGGGGAAAAAAATCTCCTCCTTGTCCCCGTCTTTTTCCTTGTGGAGACTTTTCCAAGGCAGAATGGAAAAGGAAAAGAGCCCTAAGATTTGTCTTCGGATTCTCAGGAATATGAATTGTGAATTGATACCTACCTTAGATGATAAATCTCTTCTATTTCTTTTGTCTGTTCCCCCCCTCCACTCTTTATTTTATACAGAGGGAAGAGCCCAGGGAGATTTTTCAGTTGTGCTTTGTTTTAAGTGTAGGGCAGTCCATCTTTTAGCAGTGGTGCTGCTTTCAGGTTCCAGGGACAATGTGGAAAATGCTGGTGCTAAGCAAATTATCACCCTGGTACTCAGGCCTGCGGTGAGTGGGGCTTGGGATACTCCCAGGTCTTGCAGGTAGAAGGAAATAGGAAGGAGAAAATAAATGTAGGGAACACTAAATTTCTACTTCAGCATCAGCTCTTCTGCTGCAGCATGGACTTTCCTCTTCCTCCCGCTACAAAGTTGTCAGCTCTTCTCACACTGCAGGGCAAATTATAATAAATCTGTTGGTAGAGTTTTGCTCTTTAAATTTAGAGGGGTGAAAAAAAAAAAAAAAGATAAAGCGAGGCCTATTCTGCAGCCTTCCTATCTGGAAACTTTCGCAGAACTGAAGTCAATTTGATGATGTTCACATTTTTCTCCCACTCCACCCACACCTTCCATTATGTTATTTGGCCTGTTTGCCCTCTCATAAACCACTCTATAGAATTGAACTAAACAATGACATCATTCTCCAATTAAAATTCATGATACATGAACTATATAGATATTTTTAATTACCCGTGTTGCAGTAGTACCTAGCAGCCTAGTCAAGATTGGGGCCATCTTCTTACTCAAATGGAATAATTGCCCCTGTCCTCAATACTATGTGATCTGTGAGATGAGAATGCAGAGTTCCACATTTGCAGTGGAGACACAGTGTAGGAGGGAGGTTGAGGCAAAAAATGAAATTTGAAATTTCAGTGTTTCCGTTGATGCTTTCAAGAGCAAATGATGCTTACAACGGTGATAGATTCTAACCAGCATTATGACAAAAAATGTTAAGAGATTTGTGTAATAAATCCCCAAATCTGCAGCATAAAACTCCTCAACTTCTAAGCAGTATCCTCTTCTCTTTACTTGGCAGTTTCTCAAGCTTTCCCTGGAAATAGGAAAACTATCCCCCTTAGACAGGGGAGGATGAGGACCCACCTCCAAAGCCAGGTTGAGAATTTCTGGAATGGACTAGCAGGAGATGCTCTGTGGACTTACATAAGCCACCCCCTTTCCTCATGACTAAGCAGATCTCCTCCATGCCATGCAGTCTGCACATTCAGGACAAAGTCTATGAATTCAAGTCTCCGAATCCCAAAGTCTACTCTGCTGGTTGATAATTAGCAGTTTACAAAACACAAAGCTGCCGGAGCTCTGGGGATGTATGTCCAGCACGAGCGCCCTGCATGGCTGCCGGGGTGAATGTACAGGTGTGGTTCTGGACAGGCTTATAGGGGCTGTGTGTGTGTGTAAGGGAGGGATTAACCCTATGTTAGGAAGGGCTTCCTGCTTATCTCAGCGGTGCTGAAAGGCTGTGTGTAATTTCTGATAAGGCAGGATAATAAATATTGGGTAATATCCCAGCAGAAAATATACAGGACACTCCACGGTACCAAGGAAACGTGTTGGCTTATTGGAAGATGCAGAGGCTAGGGGGAAAAAAAAAATCCCAGCTAAAAAATCCCAGCTGAAAAATCCCAGCTTCCTTGAGGTCAGTGGTGGATCTGCTGTTTCAGTAGGATCAGGTTTGCAGTGATAAAAGTTTAGTCCTCTATCCAGTTCGCCTCCATGCAATTACTGCTGAATTACTGCGTGTCTGTGGGTTTAGTACCCTCAAAATTGAGGGTCCGGCTCTGAAGGAATTGCTGTTTGCTCAGTGAGACTGAATGCCTGAAATTGAATAACCATGAGGACGTATTATAGCTAAAGTCCTACATATTTTTTCTTTAAAACTTGTAAGAAATGCCAGTGTAACAGGAGGAGTTTATTTATCTGCCTCTTTTACTGGAATTCATGTGATCGGTTTCTTAACGTATTTCAACTCCAAGTGAAATGCCAACATTCTGGTGCAGACATTGCAGTTGGCATTAGTTTATTCTAGGTTTCAAATTAGGCATGAGTTCTACTTTTGGTCTTCTAACAGCTATTATTATGGCGTTATAAAATAGTCTGCTTCGTGCTGCTTTATGGGCTGTTGGGATTTCATGAGCTCCATGGGGGCTGATGTCTTTCCTCTTTATCACAGATAGGATTGTGGCACGTTTTAGATTCCCCATTGCCAGAATCCGATGCTTTCTTCTAGACCTGCAGCTCCAATCCCTCTAACTCACCTAAATACGTGATTTGCATCCCAACACCTTCAGCTGTGTGGAACACTGACACAGGATGAGGCAGAGCAGTGGAAGTTTTCTTATTGCATCTCGCGTTTTTCCGCCGACTTTAAGCATTTGCTTTGCAGAGAATTTCATATTTGCACAAAGGAGTCCTGCCCAGAATTATGATCTCGCCTTAAAACTTTTCACACGGCGGGCGACCGCGCCGGGTTGCGTGAAATGGGATTTTTATGTTATGGCGTTGCATGAGAAGTCCATAGTACTTGTGTGTTTGTTTAGATTTATTGAACAGAGAGGGTTGTGTAACTGCTGTTACTATTCGTGGCCGTGGAGCAGCAATTCTGAAGTTCGAGAGGCTTTGAACTCAGGTTGCCATCTGTGTACAAATAGAGCCATGAACATTTTCACTGCCCCGTGCCAGGGGAACGTTTGAATATTGCTGTGAACCAAGTGCTCGGCCCTGGTGCTTTGGGAGGGATGTCAGGCTACCAAAAGGCTCGCATTGTTCCACCAAAAAAAGGAGCTATGAAAAGAAAAATGTTAATTACAGGCTTTAACACTCACACCAGGATCTTCTAGTAGGGGTGGTCAGAAAAACAGGTTTTACTACCTGGACCTGGTGCTTTGTGGTGCTATCTAATATGGGGGCTTGTGGAAAAATGCAGCCACTTCTATTTACTGCCTTTCATAATGTACATATTTCCTCATGATAGGTTTAGGTCCTGACTTTTTATGTCTACAGTAAATAAAACTGAGAGTTTATCCTTTCATCTTGCATGTGTTTTCCTTGGAGTTGCTGTTCCCTGCAGTGGTATTTCAGCTACAATATTTTGTGCTGAATCTCAGTTTTTAAGCTTCACAGAAGCATGTTATTATGTGGTACATTGCTAAATTGATTTTTAATCCTACCTATGAATGTAAAAAAAAAAACCCGAGAAGCCCAAATTTTATTTTCAGCTACACCCAGAGAAATCTATAGATAAGCAAGTACAGAAGTACATGAGGGTAAAAGGTTGCTTTATTTACTCAGGGTTTATCTGTATTCTTCATTCTCTAAACTTATTCAGGACCATTCGTAATGAAATCGGGAGAAATTTTGAAGAGGCCACAGCTGAGGGTCTCATTCCCTTCAGGATGAGGAAAAAAATAAAATATTTATTTGCTTTCTAGCGTGTATTGTGTCTAAAACAAAGTTCTTGCACTGACCTAATGATGCAGCGACTCCTCCAACCCCCCTAAAGTTAACCACTGGTCGGGGATGGATTTATTTCGTGGAGTCACCAAAGTTCTGCAAGGGTTTTACTGCTTTTCTTCCCTTTTGTCACTCCCAGATGCCAACATTTGCACTTAAACTGCATATCTGAGATGCCTCGTTTGTACATCGAGGCACGATAGGTTTGAAATTATTAGAAATACTGAGAAAAACAGGCCAGTGTTTTATTTCTTTGAAATATCCTGTAGTAATTGGCACATCAATAGAGTTTGACACATGGGTGCATATTGAGGGCACTCGTATGGAGGTGCAGAGTTTTTGGGTTTTGCCTAGAACAGGACTGCAGAATGTGGAGACAAAAAAAGTTCTGCAAATGTGCTTTCACTTTCAGAATTTCCAGCTGTTGCTGAAGATGCTTTGAAATGATAAACAAGACGAAACTTTTATCCTTATTTAGAACAAAAGGGTTTCACGTTAAATCAGTTCTCTGAATGAAACGAGCACCATTTAAAAGGTTTCTTTTCCTGGATTTGGTTGGGGTTTTTTTACCTTTACACTACAGCTATTGCCAGGATTGCTGTATTGGCCTGGAGTGGATTTTTTAGTATAGATCTCATCTAAATAGGAGTCGTTAATTTGACTCCAGAACAAGTTTCCAAATTGGTGCCACAAAAGCTTCAGGTCTTGAATTTAAAACAGGAAAAACGCAAATACTTGAGAATTTCATTGGAAGTCTCAGGTTTTTTACCAATGGTTTCGATGTATTTTTCATTATTAAGGCAGTGCAAAATAATCTCAAAAAATCTGATGGAGGCTTAATTAGTAGTTCCTAGCTTGCTTATTTTGGGGGGGTTATTATTAATAATATTATTATTATTATTATCATTATTATTATTATTATTATTATGTTTACCTTTAAGAAGCACCACTGGAAGCAAATCCCACCCCTGCTTTCCCAGCTTCTTGGAGCATTATTTGTGCTGTGAGCTCACCAGTTGTCTCAAACCGGTGAATTGTTTTTGCACTGCAGGGAAGAACACCAGGCCACGATGAACAGGACACCCAAGAGGGTTCCTTGCACGGCTTCCTTTGGGCACTGCCCAAAATCTGTTCCCTGGGCCTGCCCCGTGTGGCCAGCTTTACCAGGAGATTTATGATGCTCCCAAGATTTGCTTTAGCGTCGGGATCTTTGCAGGAATGCAGCCCCTGGGATAAAACACACACTTGAAATCATTGCACACGGGTTTTTAGCTGGGATAACACATCAGGTTATGCAAGCTGCATTCTGACACAGGTAATGACATTTGAGGAATTATTTTCTTAGATCAGGATTGCTGATTTATTAAGAAATAGTGATTACAGCACAGTTGGCGTAGGCAGGAATTCTTGACAGTGCTTGAAGTACTGGGAAACCCTTCAGTACCAAGAACCCATTTTTCCTACAGCAAAGATATTTTCTATGTCTTCTTAAAAAAATTTTGGCAATGAAAATCCTAATCCAAAACCAGAACATTAAAGATCTGTTTTGCCCCACAAACATACCTTAATTTATATTAAAAATCCACCTAGCAGGTGAATGTCAGAGTCCACAGTGACAGGTCCCGTTGTGAAACGAGTCTATATCGCTGTTTCCATTGGTATCTGTCAGTTTTTTAATGAGTCACAGCTGTGTTGAGAAGGGCAAGAAAAGGGTTGCACACAGCACAGCCGTACACAATCTGCTGTTTCATCCTTGGTGACGTAACGCCGAGGATGTGGAAGTCATGTGCACTTCTTCCCATTCTTCTTTTGGGTCGTCAGGGTGTTGGTTTCGAGTAGGTGAGAGAGCAGAAGAAAACTCAGAAGCCTGCTGTGTGTTCTCCCCATCCTGCTTCCAGGAGATAACGATGTTACCGGTGCCCTCCTGGTTTACAGTGTTCATAAAACAGAATTTATGCAGAATAGGTGGAGTAATGTGCAGCGTTAAGATTGGCTCTGGCTTTTTTTTTGATCTTGTGAAATAGCAAGATTATCTTTAATCTTAATAGAGGCTACTGCAGTGTGATTAGATTAATTGCAGTGGTGGATTAGGGCAGGGATCTAAGGCCAGTGTGGGACTTTGGAGGCCCAGCAGAGAAGGGAATTGGAAAAAAAAGGGAAGAAGCTGCCCACAGTGAATATCAGGAAAGGAAATTAATTAATTAATTAAAGGAAATTTCAAAGGAAGGCAGGAAGGGAAGATTAGCTACGACTGCTGGATTTCTTTATTTATTTAGCCCTTTTTATTTTTGCCAATGAAAGTATTAAAAAACTGGGGGAATTCTTTAAAAAAATACAGATGTTGGAATTTCTTTCTCAAAAGCTTAAAGTTTATTGTTGGAACCTTCTTGATTTTGAATTCTTCTCTCTGGTCTCTTATGAGATTTTCAGCTTTTCTTGGTTTAAGATATGCTGACAATGCCATAACGTGGTCTTTCACTGTATTTTGGCATCCCTACTCATTGTTCTTTTTCTGCCCAAGTTTGCTCTGTTTTTCAAATCTAGCCTTACTTACGACTCCTCTGAGAACAGGAACTGTCTGATACGCTAACAACAAGTGACAGCTTTCCTGTCACTGAGGACAGCAGAACAGGCAGTGAATATTGCTGCAGCCCGAGGTAAGTTTAGAATAACAATAACTCGTCCATACAGTAAATTTGCTGTCCTGGAGTGTGCCTACGTCCTCTGACGCAGGCTGGGCAGCAGATTCCGGTCTCCTTCCCTCTCCAAGAACAGGAAGGCAGCAGCACAATGTTAGAAAGCATGTGGCAATTTTGAATTTCTGCTCCACCTTTGACCCTTAGAGGCGAGGGCAGCTCTTTTGTTGGCACTGGTGAGACAGCTGTGCAGGGAATCTCCACTGAATGTTACAGTGGATGGATTTCAATTAAAAAGACAAAACCACAACAAATTGCTAGATGTGAAAACTGTGAGACCATCTCTCCCTTTCCTCCCTACAAAAATTTTGTAGGGAGGAATAAAGGGAGGGAAAGGGTTGAGGTGAAGAAGGGAAGAGAAAGTAGAGAGAACCTCTAATTGTCCTGGAAGGAAAGCAGAAAAAAGCAAGGAGGAAGAAGAAATTGATGCAGGCATGGTTGCCACTTTCCTGACAATTACTCCAGGAAAGGCTAATGAATGTAGTAATTATACCTGGCAGTTACTCTGTGGAAGAAAGGAATTCTCTGGAGTTCAAAACAGTAGGAGTGATAGAGCACTCATTTAGCTATGAATATGGAAATGAAATAAAGACAATGTAGGCTAAATACTAAATAGCACTGTTGTCTGATCCCAGGGTGTCATTTAAACTGTTGTGTAGCTCCTCGAGGAAAACATCCTCTGAATAAGAATTCCTGAAATTAAATCAGAGAAAAAAAAAATTGGGAAATCTGCTGCAGAGAGGAGTGTTGCTTTGGGAAAAGTTACTGGCAGAGCCCATAGGATTTGCCTCCCTGCATCTTCTAAAAGCCATGATTCAGAACAGGTTCCCTTATTTCCTTCGGTGCTGAGCAGCAAATCTGATGAATAGGGAGTTTCCTTCTACATCCACGGAGAACGTGGATTATCCTAAAAGTTGGGGGTGATTTTGAGGTGCCAGTGTGTCCTTCACTATTCTCAGAGCAGAGGATGAGATAAGTATTAATAATTATAAACAGTAATAATTATAAATATGAATACAAATGACTGCTTTCCAGTTTGATGTAGTATTGCCATTCTTGTATTGTGGAGTCTTGAAGCAGCAAAATATTTCCTGTGTTTTTATGAGACAGGGAGATCGATGGGTAAATGCCTCTGTTAGCTGGCAACCAGAGGAATTTGATCATTATCAAGAATGGAACTTGTATTTTAGTGTCTTCCATCTCTGCAGGGTTTTTTGCACTGATATCTCACTGAAACGAAGTGCAAATTTGAGAAGAAGAGGTCAGAGCGTTTGTTAGTGCTCAGTGAAAGGGCGTACAAGAGAAAAGCATCTACGGTGAGATTTAGGAGAGTCTCGTTCACGTTCACGCTGGTCCTGAAACTCCTCCCGAGCTGGGAGAACCCACTGCAGGTATTCCCAGCTGGCAGGCAGAACCCGGGCCCACGGGCAGGAAGAAAAGCTGGTTCACAATGAAATAACTGAGTGGATTTGAGGAAAACCAAAACAAAACCCCAAAGCAATGGTATTCCCCAGTCTCAGAGCAGCCTCGTGGAACACAAAGGCTTGAACCACAGCGGTAAATCAGAGCGCTGTAATTTGGGCACAGGTGCAGGAAGTGGAAGGTTCAATGGATAAATTCTTAGAATTGTCCCTGTTCCAGTTTTAGCTCAGCCAATTAAGAGCCATTCAATCACTTTCCTGACACACTTTGGGAGCCAACACTGGCCATGGACCATTTGCAAGAGGCCATTTACGAATTGCCACCCAGTTTGGAGAACTGAGTTTGATAACGGGAGCAGGACAAGCACGGCCTGAGTGAGAGTCCTGGTGCTCCTCAGTTTATTGGTAGGGCTGAAATGGAATCAGCTGAAATGCCTCTCACATTTGTTATCATTTCTTTTTGAAGTTTCTTCCTGCCCTCAGAGCAAGATGATCTGTGCCTAATTTTCCACTCATGGGTTTTTAGCTCTAAAAGATCAGTGATTTCTGATGTGGAGATTTTTCTGAGAAAGCTTGTGGCACACGAGGAAGAAATTGTCTGTTTGGTAAAGCAGAGATCAGAATTGCATGAAAAGAAAAATCTCTTTGGGTCATTTTAGCCTGTGTTGTCCGTTCATTTGGCTGCCGTGTAAATAAATAAAAGAACACATAACATAAAGCCCAAAATCATTGAAAATACTCTTATTTTTTTCTCTAACCCCTGGTGAAAGAACAAGTTATGGGAGCTTGTGGCGTGATGGCAAAATTCTTTCTCTATTTATCCATCTGTCCTGAGCAGATGTTGGTACAATACTTGTATATGGTATAGTCAATGCTCTGAAAAATAATTTGAGTTTTTTATTGTCCTACTGTCTGTTCCAAGAACTACAGACATCTAACATTGTAACTCACCTGTAAAGAATACATTACAACTTGTTTGCTCTGAAAATTCCTCCTGGCCCGAGTGAAAGCGCAGAGGGCAAACAAAGTTATGAAATGTGTACACAAGGTGTGAGAGAAGGGGGTTAGACCTGGGTATAAGTCAGGGTTCTGATCCTTCGGGACAGCAGGGCCAAGCCACACTGATCTGCTGCCCCAAATTGTGTCAACAAAGAGAAAAATAATGGAATTTTTAATCTTTGTTGTAATTAGATAGCACAGAAGTGTAAAGTCTAAAAGATGACCGTGTGTTGTAACACCTGAAAATTTGAGAGCTAAAATACCTGGCAGCGTGGCCACCATTTTAAACGTCATTTCTGTCGTAAAAGTTGATAAATATTTTAACTGTTAAGTCCTTTCAGCTCTGTGGTAATTGATTCAATCAAAGGAGCAGGAATTATCATGTTTTGTTGAGACTTAAAAAAAAGATACATCAAGAACCTGTTATAGGTAATCAAAGAGGTGAAGCATTCAGGAAGAAATACAGATTAAGTTATAAGATTTTTCAAAAGAATGAGACACTGACTTCCTAATAAAACATGGCAATTCAGAGACTCGAAGCACAATTTCAGATGAAAATTTTAATATTTTAACTTCAAATAATTGACTGGTAATCTCAGAAACAGCATGGAGAGGAGGAAGCTCTGTTTGCCTTTGTAAGGGCATTGTCTTGAACATGGGGAGCTAGAGATGGGGAAAGCATTTATTTATTTAGGAAAAATACCCCAGGGCTCCTCAAGCCCTTTTGTTATTCTTAATCAAAGAGTATTTTTAAGAGGAATTTTTTAAAAACAAAACTGTGTCACTTTTAACCCCCCTCAAACTGGCTAAACTGAAAGAGGGTGGATTTAGATTGGATATTAGAGAGAAATTCATAATCGTGAGGGCGGGGAGGCCCTGGCACAGGGTGCCCAGAGCAGCTGTGGCTGCCCCTGGATCCCTGGCAGTGTCCAAGGCCAGGTTGGACGAGAATTGGATCCAGCTGGGACAGTGGAAGGTGTCCCTGCCCATGGCTGGGGTGGCACTGGGTGATTTTTGAGGTCCCTTCCCACCCAACCCATTCTGGGATGCTGTGAAGTCATCACCTTGTTACGTGTGGTGAGGCAGCAGCACAACCACAGCCGCTCTAAACTGGAAGAGTCATCCAGAAATGCAAAGTTCTGTGAGATCTCTCCCTGTTTTCTGAACCTTTCAGGCATTATTTTTCAAATTTTCTATACCTTGGAAAACCTTCGCTCAGATGGGAATTAAACCATAGAAATGGATAAACCTGGTGTGTTAATATCAAATCAGAATTTTCAAACCTAAATGGTTTGCAGTAAGACAGAATAACACGGAGAAATAAAGGAAGTAATGTGGGGATTATTGTGGCTGTTAAAAAGTGTCCTTCTGTCCTTGTACAAGCAGTTCTTTGAACAGTAGAACCAATTCCCTTAATTTCCCATGGATGTGTCTTTTTGGAATTCTTCATTTGGATTTTCTGATTTTTTTTTTTAATAAGTTGAGCTCAAACCGTTGCTCCTTCAGTGGTGACACCAACAAGGATTTCAGCCCTTTTGTGTTCAAAATCCTCTACATTTGTAGTCAGTTCTGGCTGAAAAAAGCCAAGGGTTTCCAAAGTCTTTGGGATGAAGAGAAAGAGCCCAACAAAGACACCATAGGAAGCAGTGAATATCATAAGCTTTGTTTCTTTACAGTTACATTATCAACTGAAAAATTATTTTTTAATGGGCATTATATGAATCAATCTGTTAAACAAATATTGGTGTTTTATAATGTGTTCCAAAATTCGAAGTATTCCGCATACCTTTGGGATGTGCTGGCCAGCTTCTGGAGCCACTGAAATATGGGACTTCTTAGAAGAAGTTCCTCATTTCAGAGGGAGGCTGCATCTGAGTGTTTTACTACAGGGAACTGGAAGCACCAGAAATCCCACAGGGAAACATTTCCCTTTTGGTAAATTAATCATGGCTTCCAGAGCAGAAGGCCCAGAAAGGCATGGAAACATTTCCAGCTTAGTCTCAACTGCTTTGTCAGTCTTTTGAATTCCCTTCCTCTGTATCTGAACCACGAGCTGTTACTCAAAAATTGTTTCAAATCATCAATTCATAGAGCCTGAAACTTTTCCAAGAGAATAAAAAAGCAGTTTGTGGCCTCTGGGAGAGTAAATTCCAGGGTTAATTTATAACTAAAGCAAATGTATCTATAAAAAGAAGAAAAGCTCCATAAGAAATATGTTAACAAATGACAAGAAAAAAGAGGCTTGATAAAAGATATCAGGACTTGTTTGGCACCAGTGATTTTATGACTGAGGAATTCAATTATAGGTGTGTTGGGAGTACCAAATCACAATTCTTTAAATTACTAATGGGAGACAAAGCTCTTTATCATGGCCTGAATGTGTTCTCATGAAATGTTCAGTCCTGCCCTCTGTAAATAAACTTTTAGTGCTTACACTATGCATCTGCACTGGCTCTGTGTCACCACAGTAAAAAAGATACTCAATGTCTGTTGAATCACTCTTCAAACACTGCTGATACCCCGCTGCATGAGAAATGATGTTATCCATTAGATCCCTTCCTGTAAGCTCGGAGCCTTCAGCTGGCCGTTTATTTTTTCCTTCTGCCTTATTTCCAATATTTTCTGGAGCCGTGGGCAGGTTTCTTTGCGGGAAAGTTCAGCCCGTGCGACACCAGAGTGCTCCCCCAGCGATAGGCAGCGAATGCTATCGCTGCGGGTTTGTTTGCTCTCTTGTTGGACACACGAGTGTCATAGAGGTCTTGGACTGGTGATGCAGATAATGACTTTGTACTTGCCCAGGAGAGACAGATTAGGCCGGGATCAATTGCAGATTAGCTCCTGCCCAGAGCCTGACACCATGTGAAGGCTGTCTGCTACCTGCTGTTGGAGCAGTAAACCCGTATCTCTCGTCAGGAAGGAGGAAGGGCTGCTGCTGGAAATGCAAATTTAACTCGTGGGGAGATCCCCCCTGCTCACAGCTGGGGCAGGGAAATGCAAAGGACTCGTTCTGTGTGCGTGGCTGAGTTACAGCGGGCTGGGCATCGCTCCTGGAGAGCTGCAGACCGGGAAACTCGTAAAGTCGGCGGGGCTGGCGTGAGGTTCCTTTGAATCTTTGTATGGTTTTGTTGGCTGTGTCACTGCACGACCTTTAAACGCTCACTCTTTACTGTGGCTCGGCTGTATGAATGTTCTGTGCACATTGCCCACCCCAGCTCCGAAGCCAGCAGATATGAAAAGTTATAGGAACAGTAATTCACTTTATTTCATCATCGCCTCCTTTTCCTCTTTTGGTATTCGCAGCTGAGCAAAAAATCTTGTTTGCATAGCAAAGGTCTAATGCATAAAACTTTCACCCTGAATGTCCAAAAAGCAAAATATGTCATTCTTTTTGGTCATCTCTTTATTGAGCAACTGATTTCACTTTTAGTGAGACAATTATTCTCTCCTAAATAAAAATTTATTAACAGTTGTTGGTTTTTACCATCTTGACCATTTGAAAATATCAGCAATATTATTCAGCTTCTAATTATTTAACCAATTCTCTTTGTTGGTTTCATTGACATAGAGGCAAAAAGACTAAGAACTGTTGGAGTACCCCTGTCTTAAACTATCAAAAATGTTTATCATATATAAGCATTTAACCACTGCGATTGGTAGCTGGTAATCATCCCATAGCACTAATTTTGAGAATTAACTTTTCGACCTCCTGCTTTTAGATCAGGTTCCTGAAATCCCCGGGAAGTGTGGGAATTTCTGAGACAGAATCTATATTGTGAAGAGGAAAAAGGAGTGCTGTGGAGGCAGGCACCCCACAAAGGAATAGGAACGTGCTCCAGTAACCAGCCGTGATCTCGCAGCCTGGTGCTGTGAATGCAAGAGTCCACGGGCCTTAAAACTCCTCACAGATGACACTGAAAAAAAAAAAACAAACCATGAAAGATGCAGGGAAATACCTTTGTTATGTTGCTGGGGTTTTTTTGGTTAATTCCCTGTCAGCCTCCAGGAATGCACTGGATGTCTGTCAAGCCCACAGGGCTGTCCGTGCTGCAGAAACGTATGAAAGTTGTCTCTGTGCGGAGCTGCCACTGCTCTTTGCCTTATCTGTGAAGGAAACACAGCAACTCCCACTGGGGAAATTTCATCTTAACTTGATCTTAAAATAAAAAATCGAGGGAAAGGTCATATCCTAATAAGCTGTGCAAATCTAAATTCCCAGGGAGCTTCAAAATGACATTGTATGACTAGGGCATTAACAATTTTCCAACGTGTATTTTTGAACATGCTTACAATAGTGGTTTTAACATCCCAGAACAAATAGAAAAAGCAAGATACAACTGGCAAGATGCAAGATCCGGCTGAGCGCTGTGATTCACAGCACATGGCCCATTGATAAGCCAGGGGAGCTGACAAACAGAATGGAATTGGCAACTTTCTCTGCTTTCATTGAGATGTAAATCTTGGGAGGAAGCTTTTTATTGCCCGCTTGATGTATTCTTGCGGTCTCGGGATCGATAGTTTGCACTTTTTCCCCAATCTCAGATTATGGAGCAGCGATTCCCTCAGGTTGTCTGGGGAAGAGGAGGTTCTGTGTGGTGCCTGCACAGTCTGTATGGCTGTGTTAGTGGAGATTTTGGATTATTATGGTCAGATATTGACCAAGAGGCCCAGCGTTCCTGTTCAGAACAGATGCTGCCGCTGCTGTCCTGCACCAGGGAAATTAAGTGAACTGATGGAAATTTTACAGCCCGTTTCAAAGGAGCCTGTATTTGTCTCCAAATTATCTTGTCTGGCTCGGTGACCATGTGTATGTTGAGCTGTAAGAAATAATCCTTAACTCTAAAATGAACCAAGTCCAGTACAAGATTCTGCCCAAAACGGTTCAGAAATCAGAATCAGACAATTGTCTGATTGTATTGGTTTTACACACCATGCCACGGAGGTTTTGGCAGCCCATCCCTTGTGTTGGGAAGGTGTGCCATGAGGTCAACACTGACTTCTTGGAGCCCAGTGAAAACTAGAGCCTGCTTTACAAATAGCCTGATGTTGAGCCTGTTTTGTGACGCTGTATTGATAGGAGAAAGTGAAGGTGAGAGATCAAAGCCAGGCTCCAAATTCACCAGCTCTGCCAGTCTGGGTGGGTGGAATGGAATCAGATCGTGGCCGTGCTTATTTCCATCCTGGTCATGTCCCTCCACACCAAGCACATCACTGCTGGTGAAGGGTCACCCCAGCTGCTGCAGAATAACTCCTTCGTTTGTGCAGAGCGTGGGGATAAGGTTTAAACCAGATGTTCACACCTTTGTCACGCAGAGGACAGGAAGGGGCGGGGTGTGGGAGGCACTCAGCTGCCAGAGACCCCTTCTGATCTTGTGGATTAGAGGTGATCCCGGAGGTTTCAGGGGCAGTTTTGCATCAGGAGTGTCTTGCCCTGACACTCGGTGCTCTGTTACACCACGCTGCCCTGGCTGGAATCCAGACATCCCTTCAGAATTCACTTTTGGGTGATACTCTCAATAGTATTTCAATATGATTCTTTTTAAATGCAACTGATTTTTTTAAAGACATCACCCATCAGCATACAGAAGTTTGCAGCTACTGATATTTTTTTAGCAACTAAAGAAAACTGAGAACAGTAAGAAGTGCCAGTAGCTTACCCTCAGTCTACACCAGAGCCACATGTTTAGCTGTTCACACGCCTGCTTGAGGGGTTACAAGAAGTCACAGCAAAGACTTTTAGTTCCTCACACCAAACTTGCTTGCCTAGAAAAGGAATCTCTTTAAAAGAAAAACGGGGTATGGCAATAATCATTTCTTGCAAGCTTAACTGTTGGTATTCTGGGCCAATTGAAGATAAATTGCTGATTTAAAAATAAACCAATCCAGTTATCAAGCATCCCAGAGTCTGTGGGCAAAATTGCAGTGCATGATTTGTGGTCTGTGTGTGAGAATGGCACATGTATTTAGATTAAAGAAATATAGTTACATATAATTATTCAAAATAGCACTTCTCAGAAAGTTAATTAATATGTTTTTCAGTACAATAGCTTATTCCATAAATGTTGTAAAAAAAAAAAGGCAAGAAATTAGCTATCAGTGTTATCAATGTTAGTATTTAACTCTACATTTTTGGCTTGAATTGTGGTGTATCCTTATATTTATCCCAGCATGAAACTCAAAGATTTGCTGATAGCTGCCCTCTTAGATTACTTGCAGAAGAAATTCCTACAGCATTTTAAATATAGCAAAAACCAAGACGATGACAAGAACACATGACAGAGAAGGGAACTGAAATTTTCTCAAACTCTTTCTTCCCCTCTTTTCAATGCTGTTAAAATTTAACATAGCTGCTTTGCTGGTGCCACTATTGTTAATGTTGCATAACCCTATAATTATTAATCTTTTTGAAACACGGTTAGAACTTGATTATACACTTTTCTCCTCAAGTGAAAGCAGCAAGTGCTGTCAAAGGCAGGAATGGGATGGCAGTTCAGATTTTTAGTGAGATCAGGCGAGTTTCCATGACCTGGGATCTCTATGGACAGTTGTCATCTCATACCCAGGGTTTGAGAGGATTCCAAATCCAGAGGAGCAGAGGCAGCTGGGGCACACTGGGATTTTGGGATGGACACTCCACTCTCTCCACAATACTTCTGTGCAAAATGCAAAGTGCAGGGTCTTCACCGGTTCAGCCGAGCATTGGGAGAGCCTTTCCAGCTGGAAACAAATCCACAAGAATGACTGGTCAGGATTAGCTGTTAAAAATAGCAGAATTGTGAAATTATACATAAATAACTTTCTCCTAAACTGGTCTTAGCTGCGGATCCCCCGCTTTCCGTTTGTGTCCTCAGATGATGTCACTTTAACTCTTGAACATCTCTTGTCAGAAATAGCAAGGCCAGTTCCCCCCTTCCTCGAGCAGAATGAGTGGGACAGTGACACGGGCCCTGTGAGGGTGGCAGGGCTGGCACTTGCCACGTGCTGACGCTCTGGGTTGGAGATCACCAGCACTGCAGACAGGACAGGAGCATCACACACCATTTTTAAAACCTTTGGTTTATTGCAGAGGCGAAGAGCAGTAGCCAAAGCCACGGAATTCTGTTCATTGGCAGCCACAGAAGTTGGTTTGAATACAAGCAGACCCTGCTGTGGGGATGAGGGACACTCACGGGAGTGACAGGCAGCTCACAAGTGTGGAATCATTTTCCACACCTTGGCAGGTAAAAAAAATGTTTGTTCCTTCGTGGGCAAAGCAAGGCAGTTTCAGTGGGTGAAGTGGAAAAAGTTTTACTTCAAAATAGACAGGTTGACAAAAGTAGGGCCGAGTCATATCAGCCATATTGTTAGGATATTAATGACACAGAGAAAGAATAACCCAACAGAAAATAAGATCAAAGAAATTTCTGCCTTTTAGTTTTCAGACACATTATAAAATCCAAACCATGCCAGGTACCTTATTAGAAAATACAGTAGGTTTTTGAAACAGTAACAAAGTCAGGACTTGGTAGAATTTCACATTAATGTATCATTATGCAGGTTATATTTAAGTTCTTTTTGAAGTGCATTAATGATTTTGAAATTAAATAAAAGATGAAATCGTGTTCTTTCCCCACAAATATTTTGTCTTTTTTATTGTTATAAAAGGGCTGCAGGGGGAATATTCATCTTTTAGTTCAGGTTCAGACAGCACTTACCCATTGTGTTTTCAGTAAGTTACTTCTGTGTTCTTCAGAGAATGGTATCTTGGGGTTTCTTTCCCTTTAAAAGTACATTTGGAAAAGAATTAAATATTTCCATCAAATTCTGTGCTGTGATGGGGGGGGCCTTTTCTCAGAAAACTGTGAGAGGTGGGTGGCAGGAGGATTCAATAACTTTGTGTAAGAGCTGAGCAAGTCCCCTTCTTTAATTATCACCTAATGTTGTGCTGATATCCCTTATCTGAGTCGTGTACTGTGGTATTTTCTTTTTGAGGGGTAGAGGGAGTTGAGTTTATCAGGATCTGATGGCAGGAAGGAAAATGACAAAACTGGAAATAGTTTGGTTTGCCCAATGTATAAAGGGACATCCAGGACTACTCAGAGCTTGGTAGGGAAGCTGTTGGCCCATGAATTTACAATGTGAACCCATTTTATTTAGTTTAGAACTCAAGATAAAGCAGTTCTGTTCTGGGGCTTTCTGGTATCATCATTTCACAGTAACTCAGATCCTGGGTGCTGGATCTGAGGCTCTTTGGGTTTTTTCTTTTTCCTCTGCTCAGTAGTTACTACAGTTTTAAGTAGCAGTTTGCACAAAGCTTTTCTAAGTACGTAAACCAGAAAAATCCTAATGAAATTTCTCTATTTTTTTGCTGAAAGTAGGAAATACAGTAACACAAAAGGAGGTACGTTGGTGTTAACTTAATGCTGAGTTTTCATAGCGGATGCTTTAGCATTCGTTTTCCCAGTTTGCTATTATTTAGTCAAACACAGGCTTTAAAATGAATATTTATCATAACAATTCTCAATGCTAAATTTCCTCCAGAAACCTCCCACCTATTTTTTTTTTTCTGAAATAAAACACTGAGCACAATGTCACATAATGTCGTGTTTTATGCTGACCCCAAAAAGACAACAATGGGGGAAGATTCTCTTGAAGCTTATAGCCCAACAGAAGACTCGCAAGTGAAACCGTTCAAGGTAACCTAAATTCGGAGCACAGCTCCCCATTAATTTCCTGGTGTTCATTAAATACTTCTCAAGAGTGTTGCAACTGCAGTTACGACAGCTCACCCTCCCTGCGCCCTGAGCCCACACCCCCAGCCTGAAGTCACCTTGACGGGGCGGCTCGAAAGCTCCGCGGAAAAAAATTAACATTTAGAAAGATGGAGCACAGGAGAGGCAGAGAACATCGATCTAAAGGGGTGATAAGCATCCGACGCTATTGAGAGCAATCATTACGGAATCACATGTGAAAACATGTCAACGTGTTTCAGCTGGGAATTTTTTTGGAGGGTCAAAAGTACAGGAGTCAGGTGACAAGGGATTGCTCTGCCGCTGAAAAAGTGGCTGAGCAGGTTGGATGCTTTGCAGTTCGTACAGTTGAAAAGGTTAATTTTTTTTTTTTTTTTCCTAATTTAAAAGATGAAAGAGATACATTTGTGCAACAGATGATAGGTGTACAAAAGTTCATGTGTCTTTGTTATTGCGTTATTTAGTTGGGTGCTCTTAGTGTAGGGTAGAAAACCCGCTGTTGGGTATAATCAATTTTGGGGGTCCGTTTCACTTCTCCTGGTGTTTTATCTTGTCAGAATAATGTTGGGATGTCACCTCTAGTTCCCCTCCAAGCTTAGGAAGGTCTGCTGGAAGAATTTCAGCCCCTAATGAAAACACCCTTCAATAACTGTGTGTAAATAACTGCATTCCCCACAAAATCTGACGAATTTGGGGGGCAGCGAAAGGAGCAGGGTGGTGAATGTTCAGCCCTCTTTGGTGTTATTTATCTGCTTCCTCAGGCTTTGTGAATTATCTTGACATCCCAATGGCTGTACGGGCACCAGGAGCATTATCTTACACTGGCATGTATCAGAAATTATATCTAATTTATACAGGGAAGGGTGTTTGCTGTCCCACTGAGAGCTCTGCATGTAATGCAGAAACAGTGCTCAGCACGTTCACGTTAATGAATGAGTTTTGCAACATGGTGCTTTTTAACTTTTACAACTTGGGGATTGTCCAACAGATTGAAATATTTTGCCAAAAAAACCAGCGCTCAGTCAAATCCTGTGGGCCCTCCATCCAGCCCTGCTCTATTCAAGTGCGTTTTACATTTTCAGTGTTTGGAAGATGAAGGCTTTGTGATGGAAACGACTCATCCCGATAGGAGAGAAGCGTTTTTATGGATTATTTGCAGTGTGTTTGACTGCCAGGAAAAACTTTAAAAGTGGGATTTAATTCAAGGAATGAGTTTAAATTCATATGGCATTTTTTTTCCTCCTCCTCCTCTTCCTGTGGGAGTATTCAGTATTCTGCCATGGCAGGGAACTGCATTTAGGATATTAATGAGTGTATTTTACCCTAGTCCAGTTGTGTGCCTTATTAGCTCATCTCTTGGAAACAATACTGAAGTTTACTGTCTTGTGAACATTAAAAAGCACTGACATGACAGAGTCCGAGGAGAGAAAAAAAATCCCAGGCTTCTTCCCAACAGTCCTCTGCATCCCTAAATTCCCTGCTACTACCAAGTGGATTGAGAAACCTTGATGTGGTTATTTAAGTACCAATAATCCAAAAATTCTTCAGGGTTAGTATCAAATTTATTGCACCTACAATGTTTTAGAGGAAGAAGAAGATTACCTGGGCATCGTGCAGGTACCATCTAACATTTACTGTTAAAGTCGTTAACATTTCAAAAAGAAACACAAACTTCGTATTCTGAATTCCATGCTGGAGTACGACTGTTTAAAATTTCGTACTTAATTGATACCTCAGCTGTTAATTATTGGCCAAGCACCATTGCCAAAGAATGGAGTCTGTTATTAATATATTAAACTGCATTAAGAGACACGGCGATAATGACCTAATGAAACCAGATAAGCAATGGAGCAGGAGATTGTCCTGTAAGTAGCTGTGGTGCTTGCTCAGGTTTGCTGCCTGCTCTGCCACACTCTGCCTGAAATCCTGGATAATCTCACCCAGGCTTAGGGAGCCACAGAGGAACTGGCAGATTTTCATGTGTGAGCACAGGATAAACTCACTAAATGTTTTTTGTGCTCTACTTGGAGGCTTCAGACAGAGCTGTTTCCTATTGAAACACCAGCAGGCTCCTGGCTGACAGTGCCACTGGGGCTTCGTGGTGCTGGGAGTTTATTTTATTAACTCTGGGCACAGCCTTGGCCCTGAAACAGCCCTTTTACACAGGAAATAGGGCGTTTTACGAGCCCCTGATTTCTCACGGCTCTGTGTTATGACATACATTGGTTTATCTGTGTGCATGTATGTGTATGAGATGTAATTCAATAATACATCTTAGCTAAAGGAGTCCTTTCTTAGCCAAAATCTGAGTTTTAGAAGTGCTTAACTTTAGGAAGGTGTTGCAATGCCATTCACTTGGACCCAACCGCTGAATTTCTGTCGAAGCTGGGAAACTTTCTGTTGACTTCAAAGCGAGTTTGGCATCTGAGAGCACAGTCACAAGTCGTGCAGATGAAACTTCTGAATGGGTCATTTGCTCTTAAAATACTTTTAATGGCGACTGTGGTGTTTTTGAATGATATGAATGTCTTGTAGTTGGTAAAACTTTTCGCTAGACCCAGCAATACAAAGCCTGCCCGGTATAAATAAATGCCAATTATTAAAGTAGGTTGAGACTTGGAGCCAAGCACGGGCCTGAGAATGTTAACACTCTTATCAATTGAATTGCGTGGTGTTGTTCCAGTTGACAAAGCCCTGCTATCTTGTGTCCCACACAGCATTTTTGGGGATATTTTGGAATCAATGACTTCCTTCAGCCTCGGGAGGCACCTCCACGGCTGGAGCAGACCTTCCCCTCAGCTGTTTGCCAAAGGGGGCAAAGGGCTCTCCCAAGAAGTCAGCCCTTGCTGATTACAAAATCCAATGTGATTCATTGCCTGTCTATCAGGATCCTATTTTAAATCACAATGATTCATAGAGAGCAACGCCTACATTTTATATAATGAGATAGTTTTACAATACTGCCAGCGCAAGTCAGGGACGTGCTGTTTGTTTCTGCTTTCCTCAAATCCCTCAAAACCAACAGGAGCCACATCTCAGTTCCACTGAGGCAAGGAGGCACATTGTAAATGCCAATTTATGGTCTTTGCCCATTAGAACCCTACGGAGGTTTATTCTGATTTTATATTCCCAACCAGATGATACCTTATTTTTCAGATTTTTATGCTTCTGGAAGTGTATTTTTTTTTTTNTTTTTTTTTTTAAATTTTTTGTTCAAAGAAACGAAATAACAATCATTTCTGTTTTGAAGAGTGGGAGGGATTTTGAAGACATTTTTGAACAAAAGGCATTGGAAGAGAAGTCTTTCATCGGGGTTACTTTTAGTTTCAGTACATGGTGCCTCACAAAGCACGACTGCAGCTGCCTGGAACTAGGGAAGTGCAGCTCTTCTGCTCAGGGATTTCTAAGAACAGTTTGAGGATCCTTTCCCACAAACTCTGGATCTGACTGAACAGAGCAGAAAGGATCTCCTCAGCTCAGTGTTCTGCCAGTGCTGTGACTGCAGCAGAACACTTTTATTTCCTTTGTAGCCAGACTTTTACCACCAGAAGCCCAACACTCTGTCGCTTCCAGAAATCTGCAGTTAAGCTCTCCATGATTTTGAAGTGCTGTTCCTTTTAAATCTGACTTCTCTGCCCGTGAGTTTTTCAGATCTATAAATCAGTATTTCTTATATAGACATTTCCCGTTGTCCAATATTCTCAATTTCTATTTAAGCTACAGCCTTGCAATCAGTTTCCTCTATACCCTGGAATAACCTGAAGTTTCATGGATATCTATCCAGTATCAGAATGCAACAAAGCCTTCATTAACAAATTAAAATAGGATGGTAGAATTTGTAGCATATCTGAGCAGCCTGTGGCATTTTTGAACTTGTTTTTCATTTGCAATTATATTTACAAGGGTTTGTGTTGCTGCAAGGGTATAAAAGGCTGCTGTTCCAGGTAACCCAGGCCATTTTGTGTGAATTCCGTGGAACAGAAAATATATTTAACACTAAACAGCTCTATTATTCCCTGAATGGGCTTTTCTTCCTTGCTTCTATTAACAACTACCTCTTAAACGTTGTGGTAAATTTTACGGACTGCGCTTTTAGTGAGCACAGCTCGTAGTTATAATTCAGCTATAGGAATAAAATACATTTCCCACTGATTTATGAGTTGCTCTTTTTTTTTTGGTCTTTCCAAGTGTTTGGGTTTATGCAGTTCCTCCCGGTGTTTTACTGTGCAGCCTCGCTGAGAGGATGAATGGGTCGCCTGCCCCTTCACCTTTTATTTGGCTTTTTTGAAGGATGTGGCTGTCACTGGGCTCTGCAGCCCTTGCACCAGTGGGATTTCTGAGCCATCCAGCCTTCCACAGTGGTCAGACTGGGAGATGGGGCAGAAAAGTGCATCTCCCAGCAGTGTCTGAGGGTGTTTTTGGGTTTGCTGACACGCCTTGAACATTCCGCTCGGCCCCAGGTCACTGCTTTTCCTTTTGCTCTCAGAATTTGGGCCCTGTGCTGGTTCTGCAGGTTGGGACAGTGGGTGGAAGAGGAGCCTTTCCTAAGCTCCTACCCCTCTTACTCGGTGATTAACCCTCGAGGTGTGTCCTGGGCTGCACTGCTGGGGCAGCCCCTCTGCTCAAAGGCTGGCAAATCCATTTGGGCCAGAACCGCTCCACTCGTTTTATACGGAGCGTTTATTCCATTCTTTCCAAAGTGTGTTCTCTACGTGGCATCTTTTTGGTGTTCATGTTAATTTTTGGGCCATTTTTAGATGGCTTCAGAGCCAGACCTGAGGAACAGAGAAAAAAAAGTCATCTATTGTCTTGATGTGCTTGGAGTCAGCAGTGTTTTTAAATTCAGCTGTGTTAAAAAATGATAAAATTATTATCAGTCATTTGTGAACTCATTTTTTCACTAAGTCACTTTCTATTATGGAGCTGACTTTGACACTCAACATTTCCTAGAGACACTGGAAATGTCTTTGTTTTCACATCTAAATCCAGGTACAGGGAGCTTTAGTTTAGAGTTCTTTAACTGAAACAAATCCATAAAAATTCCGTTCTTCTGTCCTGTAATGAGGTCAGTTTTCATTCCAGTGAATGTTTCTGATAAATTTGTGCTCGAAAAGAAAATGACCAGGCCTGGTGAGGCAGTGGTGCCCCAGGAGTGTGCCTGCCTCCGAGGTGGCTGCAGAGGTGCTCTTGTCCCTCCCCAGCACAGTCCCAGAAATGCTGAAAGGCAGCACCGAGGCTTCAGAAACCCCTTGAATTCACAACACAAAAATTTATCAATACTTTTTCTATCCGTTGCTGGACCCTTTTCCCACATCCACAGTGCTTTCTAATATGTCATTTGTTTGGGAAATGACTGCTTTGGATAACTGTTTTCATCCTACCAACATTGCTGTTCAGTGAGTTTGTTCCTCAGCACATCATTGAAACATTTTCTGCCCTGCATCCTAACAATGTTTTGAACATGTGCAAGGATTTAAAAAAAAAATAAATCTTTATATCTCTCCTTTTAAACCATAAAAATTCTGCATTGGAATTGTTAAAGCAAGGCTTTATAGGGTTTTTTTGCTGTTACTTTGCTTTTCCTGCTGCAGTTGGCAGAGTACTGATTTTGTCAAACACAGAATTGGGGGCATCAGCCACCGAGGCTCCTTTTCCGTCCTTTTTTTGCTTGTTTGTTTGTTTAGGAGCATCACTGCCTGTGCCAGCAGAGTTCTTGGAAAGAGATTTTTTTTTTTTTAGTTATGTTGTGCTCCCTCTGCTGACTCTGCAGCAACAGGACACAGAGAGGTTCGGGTCCTGTGCCGGGAAACGGGGGGGAAGATGGGGAATCTGCAGGCCAGGAAGGTGTGAAACAACAGTGGGCAACAGCTTTGAGTCATTGTTTGAGATACAAAAAAATTCACATCGTTTGGTTTATCCAAAACAAAATCATCTCTGTTTTATACAAATGTTGTCTATTAGATGAAGTCCGCTATAATGACAGCTGCTGTTAGTGAAAAATATATAATTTTCATTACTGAGGAAGGTATCTCCTAAAGATTTGAAGCTCAGAGTGCCATTGTACTCTGGCATAACCAGGAACATTAAAAATCTGTGCAGTAATCCCACACCTCTGAAGAGGAGTGATGTTTTGTTGGTAACACAGAGATCGGAGGGTAGGAGAATTAAACGTTCTTTCACTGGACAAACAGAGAACTGAGGCAAAAGTCTGTATTTTTTTTTTTTGCCTGGAAAAAAAGCAAATGCAGTAAGATGTGATTTTCTCTCAGTAACCCAAAGTTCAGAGAACAGGAGAAGGTGATACCATTTTTCCCAGTCTCCCCCTTCCAGGGCCACCAGCTCATGCCTCTCTGCAGGCAGTGGGTCCCCAGCCCCTGTGCCTCACGTCTGGGGCTCGAGAGCAGCGCTGGTAAAATGCTGGCCTGAACTGCCTGACCATTGCCACACAGAATTTCTGTGTCAGAGGCAATGAGAGAGCTGAGTTGCTGGAAGGGGGAATGCAAGTGGGTTATCACAAGACTGTCTGCTGTCTTTTTATAGTCCTCCTGCAGCCTTCTCCCCTAAAAGATCAGGGCAGGTCTGTAACTCAGAGGATGTGCTGCCATCGCTTAGGGGAGATGTGTTTTTTGCAAGGCACGCGTGAAATATTTTGTTGTTCCTCCAAATAGATGAATAAATTGAATATTATTCATAATTCATTATCATTCGTAATGAAATCATGATCATTCATAATGAAATCATAATCATTCATAATAAAATGTATAGATATATAAATTGAATATCAAGCTGCCCCTCCACTATCTTTAAATTTTTCCTAAAAGCTGAGAACAATTGTGTGATCTTAACCAGCTTAGGTAGGACGTTATTTCACAGAGAGTCTGACCTGCCTCAGTTAAATTAATTGGCAGAAGTCCCATTAAGTTCTGCAGGACTTGCATGTGAGTTTACTTGACAAACTCCGACACATTTATACGTGCGAGGAAATCCAAACTATTCCATGCAATTTGTTTTCATTAAGAAAAAACCACAGTGTTATTTAGATGATGTATCTATTTGTCCATATTTATACCTGTCCATGCCATGCCATTATACCTTCCTTGATTATAATAATCTTTCAAAGCTGAGTGGCTTTATCTATTTATTTTTTTCTCTTCTGATTTTCTGCAACTCCTGTCAGCTTGGGATGTTCTGGTTGCTTCATTGAATACCTGTAGGGTCATATTTTGGTAGTTTTGTCTGGAAAGAGCGTGTCCAGAATGCAGCACAACAGGCCCTTCAGGTTACCTGAGCACAGGTAGTGTTTATGGTAAGGAGCAGCTCGTGATCCAGGATGTTTTCCATACCGTGGTAGTCTCCTATGTTCCACTTCGTGTTCTCCTAGTAGGAAAAATGCAGGGAATAACTGTCTGGGGAACTGGAAAGCAGATCAATTAGGGCATGGCGTGATGAATGAGATGAGATTTCTGCCTATCAGCAGCAGAACAACCAAGGGTGGCTGTGCCAGATGAGTTCAGTGCCTCCCTCTGCTTCCTTGCCATAACCCTGAGCAGCTCTGCAGGAGATTAAACAGAGTGAAGGCACTTAGAGGAGCCAGCTCCATATCTCAGTATTAAACGTTATCTCAGCAGCCCTTATCGCTTTCACTCCTGCTCTTTTGGAGGATTAAATGTCAAAGCTCCTCCATCTGACTTTGTGAGTAACATCTCTGCTGCTGTTCTGCACAGCCTCGTGCTGGCTGAGAGTGATTTTTGTGCAGGAAAATCTTCCAAATCAGATAAAATACTTACAGATCTGCTACCTGGATGTCACACAAGCATCTGTGAGTGTTATGAGAGCATTCTTTAGTCTGTTCATTTGACTCGTCCATTGGATTTTTTAATTGATTGTTGTTTTTTGGTTCTTTTAAAGCCATGAGAAGACTACAATTAGTTGGGTTTGGGTTTTTTTTTTCAAGAGAGAAATGTTGTCATTCCTCTTCCCCGGGGAGGGAAAAAGACAAAGTACGCAGCAAAAATCAAGTAAAGCTCCATGCAAAATGGAAGTGTTTGTAAAATAACCATTAAACAATAGGAACAGTCTTCACATTTTGGCTTTCAATAGTGCAAGAGTGAAAATAGCACGGAAAACGTTTCCTTCATCTTAGTATTTCCAACATAATTTCATCTGAAAATTGAAATTCATTGTTTCTACTGTAATAGAAAATTTTGTTAAATTGAACAAGATCTCCATAATTTGCTTAAGTCACATGTGGAGATAGGAACTTTAAAACTGTAATGAAATACTTTGTGTTTTCTACCCAAAACCTGAGCAAAGCCAGAAATTCTCATCATTCTGAAATGGTTATGAACAATATTGCTCTGGGATCTTAAGAGTCATGGGATGTTAACCTCTGGAAGGGGTGGGGTTGATGTGCTTTTGACTAAAGATTTGTAAATGGCTGCTGACTCCAGATTTTATTACCTTACAGCAGAAATATGAGTAGGATAAAGCAGAATTACTCTGTGACCTGCAGTAGCTGATAGGTGCAGCCACAATTCCCTGGTTTTCTCTTCGGTGTAATCTTGGCATTTTTCTTTCCTCTCTTCTCAGCACGTAGAGCATGTGTGTGATTTGGAGAGACGTGCAGAAAAAAAAACAATTAGTAAGGGAAAAACAGCATGCATGAAACCAAATCCCTTCCATTCAGCGATGCTTAAAACAACGAGTTTAATTATTTAATTTATTTTGTTTCTTCTGAAACATAATAAAAATCTAAACCATCACAGTTCTGGGCTAGAAATGCTTTTCCCATTGAACCACTGTGGCATTTTTTTGGTAGGCTTTGCTGAAGTGATTTGGCTGTGCTGGCTGGGAAGCAACATTTCCAATAAGGAATTACCACAACCTCTTAGATTTTGGAGGTTGTACGTGCCAAGCCAGACCTCTGGACTCACCTGCTTATCTGAGTCTTTGTGAGCTGCGAGATATCTGTCCGTAGGGAAGTTCATGAGCACTCTGGGCTGTAATGATGCAGGAGTTTCACAGAATTACTCATGTTCTGCATCATCGACTTCTCCAGAACATCCCAGCCGTGGACTGAGTGAAATCCAGCTCAGCCATAAGGTGCTGTTCAGCTCACA
>VZTA01016558.1:124140-146203 GCA_013398855.1 Mohoua ochrocephala | reverse complement strand
TCCTTTCCCCTGCCTCTCCCAGCCGTTTTCCTTTCCCCTGCGAGGGCTGCCGGACGGTTTTCCGCTGAGGCAATGGGTTTGTCTAATACAATGGGAAAGCTGGTGAAAATTTGGGTTCAGCAGAAGCCGCCGCATTCCCGTAAAGAGAAAACATGCAGTGTTTTCCACACCCGTGCCCCGATACTTCTAGCCTTAGCAAGGGAACTGATCCCTTTAAAAAAACCCAAAACATTTCTACAGCTTGAAAAATAGCAAGACAAATTTTTGAAGTTATTACAGCTGGTTTGGGAAGATTTTCACATTTCTTCCCTCACAGAAAACAGTAAGACAATGCTGGAAAAGCTGAGGGCAGTCTTACTGTTGTCTAAATGCAATTGTGGAGTCTTATGAAATCCTGGGAAAACATGTGCATTTAATTCAGGGGAGAGCTTTTAACACAAAGCAGGCAATGGATACACAAATTGGAGCTGGATACACAGTGGAATGTCTTTTCTGTGAATTTTCATTTTAATTTTCTAACCCGTCCACTTTGTCTGGCTTGATGCTTCTTTGAGTTCTCAGTATTGCTCACGTAATGGAGTTTTGAGGCCCCAAATGGCTGCAAAAGGCAAATTTGCCCAGTTGCTTTCTTTTGGCACTTTCACCAGCAACCTGCTCATGAGCTCTTGTTGGGGACCACCACTAGATGACTTATCCAACTGCAAGGGAGTGAGAAGCTCAAGTAGTCAACCCTAGAATAAACAATTCTCACATTAAATAAAAAAAATCTGTATCATTTTAATTGTGATTTGTGTGCCAGAGCAGGTACAAGGGTCCCATTTTTTTGTCAATGATTTCATAGGGCTCTTGCAAAACCGTAGCTCACTAAAGACAAAATAAATTGGCTGAAATTTAAATTGTTTCTTCTAACAGTGTACAAAAAATGGCCAAACGTTTAGATTTTGTGCATGCTGTATAATGTAAATGGTGCGCTGGAGAGGGCGGATGCATTCCGAAGGTTGCATTGCCAGGTCCGAGTGATCACGGAGCTCGGGGGACTCTGTGATTATGTATTGAGTCCATAACCTGTGGCTGAAGGTCCTGATCCCCCTGAGCCTGCAATAGCTGCCGGTGACATGGTAACCGCAGTTCCTGTCATGTCGGTGATCGGGGGATAAAAGGCCATTGAGCGTGGGGATGCTTGGAGCTGAATAGGAGCACTGCAGCAGTTTCAGAGCCAGAGTCTCTATACATGACATTCGAGACAGATTCTTTCTTCTCTTTTTCAAAACAAAGAAACAAATGAAACAGGAAACACTCAGCAAAGAAGCTCAGATGCTTTCTCATCCTCCTCCTCCGGGCCTTGGTGGACTGGATGCAGAGGGAGTATGAGAAGCCTCACAGAGAAGCGGCTGATAACAGAGACGAGGTGATGTATGGGCAAAGAAAGGCCTCTGCTCCAGAGGTGCTCTGCCCTTACTCCAAGCCTGGCTGATAAGCAGTGCTGAACGTTTTGCCTATTGGCAGCAGTGTGATCTTTCCAAAGGGTAACATGTTTTAGTTTGGACATTGCAAGCCCCATTGTCGGCCAGCCAGATAAAATGACTAGTCTGACATTTCGCCTGTGCTGTCATCTACAGGCATAAAATATCGTCCTGAAAAGCAGACATTCGGTGTTTCATTAGCCAGAAAAATAATCCAGGCTCCCAGCAGAGGTGTGCCCAGTGTGCCCAAGTAGGTATGTGCATGACTCTATCCCGAAGGATTTTTCCCTGACATCCCCAATAATTACTTGTACTTCAGGAAGCACCAAGATATGGCAGTTCCAGCAAAGATTCCTATTACAGGAAATACTAATGGGAATTGCAGACTCTAATTTAACTCCTGGTCATGGTGCCTGTGTCTTAGATATCTCAGGCCAGACTTGTACTATGTGAATGGAGTCAAGGGAATGGTGCTGATTTAGCCCATTTGGGAAATCTATCCCACTGTGTTCCTTATCTGTTTGCCAACATAAAGCCTGTCATGGAACCTAATGTACAGTGTTTGGGTAGCTTCTGAATAAACTCTGGAAAAAAGTTTTCTTATATTTTTTGATAATATGGTCCCGTTGCTGTATTTCTCCTAGATATTGAGTGGAAAATACACGCAAGAGGCAGATGCTGATTTTTTTGAATTTCGGAAGCCCCTCTCATTGTGACCAACTGTGAGACTGTAAACAGAAATTCATTTGGTGTGAAGATTGTAAGTTGCAGCTCTTGGAGGGTACGTGGGAATGAGTACTGTGGTCAATACGAAAGCTTTGTACTGACAGCAGAAAGGGGGAGCAGAAGGGTAAAAAACCCTGCCTTTGGGGTTTTTGGTTTGGAAAATAACTAAAACCATGCATTATGGGAGAAGCCAGAAAGCTGTCTTTCTCATGAGCCTGAACTTCAGAAATGGTTCTCCCTGAGTCTGTAGGAACCCTCCAGACAGACTTAGGTAAGACTTAAGTAGTTTGGGGAGACACTAAGTACGGAAACCATCTTGAAATTGCTGCTGAGAACAGGATACTGCAAACGAGAAAGTTTAGCCCCATGCTCTATACCTTTATCTCGGCAAGGAAAACTTGGTAGCCCAAAGGTGAGAATCCTGCAAGCCCAGTGGATGCAAAGAGAAGCGCTATGCTTTGCACTTCCACAGGGTATCCATAAAAATGAAACTTTCTTTCATATTTTTATTGCCTATTTAGATCGCGCTGGTGACATCAGATGTCACAAGATATCCTCCTGCCCAGTTTCTCCCGTGTGCCCATGAGCAAGGAATAGCTAGGATTTGCTTTTTGTTATACTCATGTTATAAACTAAGCAGCAACAGGAAGCTTCAGAGAAGAGCACCTTCAAATTGCCTTACATGAAGTGTAAGAAGCATCGTCCAGGGGCTGTTATTGTGGCCAGGCCTAGGACATGTCCTGTCTGTGGAGGAACTGGGGAACTGTGCCTTCTCTCTGGACCAGGAGTGGTGGGGAATGCATCCCCATCATACACCCACAAAGAGGAAGGTTGAGGTGCTCCAAGTGAAAGGGGATTGAGAAAGTCAGCTTTTCCATCCTGGAATCCAGCTTCAGGGATTTCTGGAAATGCATGGGAGGCAGGACTGTACCTGCCTACATACAACCCCAATCTTTTCCTAAGTAAGTAATTGTGAAGGTTGTGGCATTTTTCTGTGTGTGTGTGTGCACTTTTTTTTCTCCAGCTATTTGTCATTTTTGAAGGCTTCAAGGACATGAGTCCCCTGGAATGCCAGCTATGCTTCTCCCACGGGGAGCTGCAAGAGCCCCCTTTGGGCACCTTGCCCAGCACAAGTCACAGAGCCCCAGGAAGGAGGAGGGATGGGGAAGGTGCCGGAGTGAAGAGTTGTGGAGAAGAAAGAGTGATTTACAAAAGAGGTGATTTGAAGATTTCTCTGCCTCAGGAAGTTTAGCTGAGTGCAAATGTAATTGACTGATGATTACCAGATAAGCAGTTAAGTCTAGTGGAATTTTGCACAGATATGGGCAACATTTTCCATGTAACTCAGAGGAACTGCATTTCACTGTAAAGCAGGATTTCTTTATTTCTTTTTCTTGTCTTCCTTCTTTTTCTCTTTCCTTCCATGGGTCTGTGAAATTACTTTTCCGCAAATTACCTGTCTTTCTCCTTCTTGCTTCCAGAGCTCGTGCTTCTGGAAAAGGAGGTGGAAGAACCCATCATGGTATGCAGACTGCAATGACACCTCAAGGACTGTGGGCAGCTCCCATCCTGTGATGAGGGTTTCCATGACCCTCTGCTCCCCCAGAAACTGCTCTCCCTGAAGTGGCAGTTCAGGAGCAGCAGACAGAGCCTGAAAGCATTAACAAAAAGTCTCTTTAACCCGTGACTCACCCCCTTCCCCTAGCCGGCAGGTCTCTGCTTGAAGGATTTACTCTGCCCCTCAGTATTTTTTTTTATTCACGCTGATCATCAAGTGCAGCGATCCCTAGAAGGGTGTTTTATTTCCTAAGCAGGCAATCTTCAGCATGGTAGGACTTCAACATCCCTCTGACATAAACTTTCAGACCTAATACAGTGATATATTCACAGGTTTAAGGGCAGAGCAGGTCTCCAAATGAGGGGGAGAGGTTAAAAAATAATAATAAAAAAAGGCTTTTCCTTTCACGTAAGAACTGGCTGATTTGTGGTTTGGACGCCCCCGCTAGATGCTGAACAGAGGGCATGGAAAAGGTTTGTTTGGCTTGAGCTCCTCTTGTAGCTCTTGGCAGGACTGCGGCCCGGTTGGTCCCCCGCTGGCCCCGCTGGCTTGCTCTCTCCAAGGTGTTGACAGAGTTTTTCAGCTGCACCAGAGGCCGCAGATCTCATGTCAGGCTTTGAGATACACTTCTTGATAAACACATCTGCCTCCAGCGATTGGCAGTGCTCTTTCTGGAAAGGAAAACAAGAAATGGCTTTATGTAAACAGGCTCAGCGGTGTGCGGAGTGCAGCACAGCACGGCTTTGGGAGCATGGCTGAGCTTTTGCCCCTCCAGCCACTGGGCTCTCACTGATGGGGAAGTGGCCACTTGCTGACAGGGCTTTGGCGGGGGCTGTGGCTTGCCCAGCTGCAGCGGCAGCCCTGCTCTGCTGGCTGCCCTCTGCCAGGGTAGAGGAGTTGGCCAAGCCACGGTGGCTGCCCTGACAGAAAGCGTGGTCACCCCACCATCACCATGGCTGCCCCAGCCAGCCCGTTGTTGTTGAAATGATTTCTGTGGATTTGCTTCCATGTCACTTGGTCCTTTAGCCACCATCAGCTTGAAGTGCTGTCCAGTGGTGGCTGTTTACCCTGTCTGTTGAGATCACTGCCCATGGGCACTCAGCTGCCTGGCAATGGGTAGAGAAAAGTCTTGATGAGGCAACATGGCAGCTGGGAGGCCAGAAGACATCCTTAGTGTCAGGGAAGTGTCCCACTGCTTGACCACCATTTCAGTGAAGAAATTTTTCCTAATATATTATCTAAACCTTCCCTGGCATGACTTGAGATTTTTCCTCTTGTCTTGCTGCTCGTTAGCTGGGAGAAGAGATGGACCCCCACCGAGAGGTCTGTGTCTGGAAGATAACTGGGAGAGGGGTCATCTCTTGCTGAACGTGAGTGCTTTGCAGGAGTATGAATAACAAATCCCTGATCTCTTGTGCCCTGAACAAAAGCTTTTAGGTTTAGCTGTGGGAGAATGGGTTTCTCTGAAACAGAAGTAGCAGTGTTTGGTCAGCATTAGCCCTGACCCAGCAGGGGATGGTGAATTCCCCTATGTGCCTTTTGAAAATGGGACCTCTTTTTGCAGGCGAATACAGACCCTGAGTGGTGTTTTAGCACCCGTTTTTGTACTGCTATAGCAGTACAGTAGCAATTGCTAAACTCCCTTGCTGTTTGCTAGGAGACCACAGAGTGGGGAGTGTTTGAAAACCAGGGCAGCTCCTCAGAGCCTGTGATCATCACCTCTCCTTCTGCCATCTCCCAGCCGATCGCTGATGCAGACTGCTGTAGGAAAGAACCATTTACATCTCTTAGTCACTTCTCAAGGCTGTGGAAGATGACTGTAAGATGCTTTTGGTGCAGTAGAGTCTGGCATAAACCCAGTCTGTAAATGCTTGATCTTTGCCACTGCACATGCTTCAGTCAAAGGCTGATGGCATTTCTGTTCAACAGACAGCACTGGGTCTGACAGTTGTTTGTCAGGAAAATACAGGCTGCTTAAGCTATAGGCACTGGATAAGAATCTTGAAAATAAATCAGTGGACTTAAAATAAAAATCTAGAGCAGATGTTGAAAGTCCCTTCTTTCCATATTTTATCCCCCCTGAGGAGAGAAAGAGAGGAAAAAAAACCCTTCTGCACAAATGCAGTTTGGAGAAGGAAATAGCTTCCTGGTGGGGGCCTTTCTTTATGTCCTGAGACTCCTGAGGCTGTCTGCTGTTCCCTGGTTAGTTATCAGGATAGACTGGGGCACAGCAACCAAATGCTGCAAATGCATTCTCCCCCAGGGCTCAGGGTGTTGAACAGAGGTGCTGGGGACTTTTCCCTTCCCAGCTGAGTACACGTGGCAAACTTCACTTTGCAAGTGCACATTTGTAAGGTTTCCTCTGGGGCTCATGATTTTCCTCTTTCTGAAGTGGCTGGGGAGCAATAAGCTTGAAGGGCAGGGTGTGTTCGGAATATACTGCTCCTTTTGTATATTCTTCCCTTTCTTAAATCAGAGCTTGATTTAAAATGCTGTGGCTTGAACAATTCAGTGCAAGGGAGAAAAATAACACAGTGGGGGGTAAGAACAGAGCGTAGTTTCATTCTCAGTCATACTAATCATCTGCCTTTACAACAGACTGCAATATGTTCGAGGGAGTGATTTATCCCTCAGCAGTGCAAGGTGACTTTAATAGGAGACTCCATCCTTCCATCCAGAAGCCCTCATCCCTCAAATGTCTTTTATTCCTGTCAAATGTATTTTCTTCCTATAAATTCCCTTGCACAAACTATACTTTTGAAGCAATGGGATTGTGCATCAAGTGCCTTGTAAACCATTGATGGCTCTGGCCATAGTTTGGGATAGGAGTATGTGAGGATCAAGGCAATCTGGGCGCACTGGAATGTGAACACTATTGCCCCCTCCCCATCTATGCAATTAGCAAGGTCACTGTGCCTTGTAGTTTTACTTCTATAAGTGGAAAAACATGTAAGCGCTGCCCTTTTTTTTTTTGCAGAGAGCTGGTGTGGCTGTCATGTGTTGTTACCAGTTTGTCAAAGGAACAGCACCGGTGTCGTACAACACTTTGGATGCAAATAAGAGAGAGGATGCATACCTTGGGTTGGTAAACGGAGCCTCTGTGTTTGCTGTGACCTCAGCTGATTGTGGATCATAACGATCGCTGCCATTTGGACAGGTATAATTAATGAGATAAGTGTAGGTTAGTGGCTTGTGAGCAGCCAAGGGCAAGGCTGCCTGTCCATTTCAGCTCAGCCTAAACCATGGGGGCACTTCCTTCCGGAGTCAATAGTGATCCTGTAATGCTAACAAAAGACCCCCATTGATCATTGCCCTCTGGTAATTGCTGCCAGTGTGAGCCTGCCTCTCACAACTTGTTGACATCTCTGGACAATTTGACTCAGCCCCTTAAAAAGGTCTCTGCAAAAGAAGCAGGCTGAGCTCTGTAACAGGGTAGGTCAGGAATGTAAGGACAAATGAGATTCTTCCCCAAAGATGCCAGGGCAGGGTATACACGGAGCTCCAAATCGAGATGCTTTTATGGTGTTACAGGAGTAACACTCCTGTCTCCATGTCTAGCATCAGTGCTGTTTTACTTCTGATTTAGCTCACTGGGACACCTGGCCAAAAATGTGACATTTCTTTTTCACGAGGATTTGCACGTGTGTGTGAAGAATACCAGCCTTGGCTTGAACCAGACATAAACCAAACCAACATTTTTGGGGGAAACTGCACCCTCCTCAAAGCTGGGGGTTTCCCATGTTCTTTGTTTGAAGGTGTTCTCAGGAGTTTCACTGGGGATTAATTGCCTGGTTATAGAGAGCTGGCGTGAGCTCTGTGGTACATTTACTTGCTTTGACATTTATTTTCATGGGTTGCCCAAGGTTTGTCTATACCCTGCTTGTAAACAGACTTTCTGGGCAAGACTGGAGCTAAAGGCCTTATATTTCAGGAACATTCTGAGGAACTGAGGCAGAGGCTGCAAGAACTTTGGCTTGGAAGAACATTAGTGCGAACAGATGCTTTGGATGAAACATCCTGGATACGAAGACATTACCCATCAGCTCTATCATCTTGCTTCCTAGATGCCATAGAGACTTCTGTCTCTGATACATTCTTCAGGAAAACTAAAGAACAAAGTATTATTTCAAGTGAAATTCACCACTGGTTGCTGGAAAAAGAAGACAGAAAGAAAATAAATCCCGTGAGAAGCACCCCTGTGACTCATGCACAGAAGCAGTGTGGGGACAACAGCTTCATTCAAGGGCTCTGGGATGGAGAGGGGTGCCCCAGGGAACTGTGGCCAAGACAGAATTGGACAACCCGTCTACACTAGCTGCTGTCATGAAGGAAGCATAAGTCCATGATGTCATTCCAGCTTGGGGGATGGAAGATTGGTCACAGAGGTAATCAATTTCTTACTCAGACGTTGGGAGCTGGGTTTTTCATGGAAATTTCACATGCTGTTTTTCCTTCTGGGTTAGCTGGTAATGCAGCCCTCCAGCAACTGATGGTTGTCTTGCATCTGATGTGCAGGTTTGATGTTCTAGTAACACCAGATGACACTTCACCCTTTACAATATCGTTGAATCGATAAATGCAGACCTTGTTTATTAAGTACAGCTGACATTGTCTTGCCAAGGACTCATGTAAAACAGATCTGGGTAATACTGTGGTTCAGTAATGACAGCTTATATTAAAAGAGAAGCATAAGGCTGAAGCTTTACCACAGGATATTGGTTTTCTACACATTCTAGCAGGGTAAGATCAGTGTCCCATCTTGCCAGTATGGACAAACAGAGTAACACACTATGCGCTTCATGGAGTCCTTTTGAAGGACGCTGGAAAACGAAGGGATTTTTTCAGCTACCGGAGTTCCTGAAACAATTTTGGGAAGAGATGACCCAGTACCCATGGCCATTATCTTCCATTCCCTCCCTCTTGCACCATTGCTTGGTGAACTGGTACCATCTATCCACCAGATGCAGCCCCTTCAAGTGGTATTTAGATGAAGGCTTGTTAAGGAGAGAGATGCCTTGCTCTGTAACATCTTAAGTGGAGTGTTTCTCAACATGGAAAAAACAGCTCTATGTTGTCCCAGCCCTTGGTTATTCCATTTTTTTCTGTCCTGCCTAGTGTGACTTGGCATCTCTGTTAAACTCTGCTGCTCACCTGCCTGACCCACAGTTAAGGCTGGTATTTTAACTGGAGAAACAGGTATAGAAACAAACAAGCACTAGAGTTATTCTTTTGGCTCCCAGTTTCCTTGATGTCTTCAACTTTGAGCCAGTGCCAGATATGATGAGGCGACTCACCTTGTGCAACTCACCTTTCCACAAAAAAGAAATCTCTCCTTAAACTTTCAGGAATTCTCAGTTCCTCCCCAGCCCTGAGGGTTTTTGCAGGAGTTGATTTGCTTTGCAGTGGGAATTATTGCAGATGTCCAGGTGTTTCAAAGGGTGCCAAAGCCAAAGACTTTGATACTGCCTGGCATTTGCTAACTCTTTGCACTATCTGCCCATATACCCCGAAGTTCTCTTCCAGTCCTGCCTCGTCTCTGAGGCCATGGCCCTGACAGGCACAAAAAATTTGCCCTTCGCTAGGGAGGAGAAATCAAGTCCTTATATGAGGCTCCTGAGCAGGAATGGATGTCGGGAGAAAAGAAGGGCTTGGATAATTTAAGTCACGGTGAAAATCAACCAGGCGCTGCCCAGGGCCTTCATCTCTATAATGCTGATACTGGTCTCAATGTAACATCCTTCAAAACGTCTTCAGAGCATTACAGACAGTGAGTGGCCTTTCTCTTACTGTTTTCCTTTTAGCAGCGTGCTGAAACCCTGGGTTTTTTACACTCTTCCCTCAATATCCTCACCATGATATCCAGCCCTCAGTTCCTCCACACCTACACCTGGCTCTGGGAAATAATGGGAAGGGAAAAAGCTGTTCTGTAGCCAGTGGCCTGAAAAGCAAAAATTCATCTGGTTTTAATAGTTTTTCCCTTTTGACTATTGTTTTTGGTCACTGACTAATGCGAGTTTGCTACTCAGCTTGATCTGTGAGCGTTATTTATTTTTGGGTCTTCTGTGCGGACGGAATTGCTGCCACCAAGTCCACAGGGGGCATTATAGGAACGGGCAGGGAAGTCCGAGAATCTCTTGGCACTGTGGTGTCACATGAGACAGTCTGGGAACTTGGTCACACAGAGCAGGGAACACATGGCACAGAGATAGCCAAGGCAGTCATGCTACGTAGCAGAAGATTTGGTTCTCTTTGATGAAATCACAGGCTGTGATCACATTCACAACAAGGATAAAAATATCCTTGTTGTAATGAGAGGTAATATGGAAAACGATAATATTTTCCTGACATTTTGTATTACTTTATTCACAGAGACTTTTTTCCCAAATGTGTGGAAAAAAGAGCACTTCTAGAATCAGACACCATCTGATGGCTATTTTAGAAGTAAGGTAGCTGGTTCTTCTGGAATACTGTTTTTCTTGGTCTTAGCATAAAGCTTTTTGGGGGCTTGGATGTAAGCAAACAGGAAAATAGGACACAGCCTGGACACCCAGGGTAGGTACTTTTCAGCATAAAGATTTTTCAACACCAGAATACCACAAAAAGCATGCAAACCTTAATAAAGTAAGAAAAAGAATAGCAGTCCATTCATGAAATACACATTAGCTGTTCCTGCAGAGAACCAAGACCTACAAAAAACAACGTGTGAGCTGGAGGTCCAGGGTGATGTTTGGATCCTTGCTTAGAAAAAAAGAAGCTTTTGGCCTATGAGTCCTTCAACCCATGCTGGTATGGTTAGGATAGCCAAATATCAAAGCTAAGAGAAAAAGGAGAAGGGAAACAGAAGATGGAAAGGAGGGACAAAGGACTGGTTCCATTTGAGGATGGCTTTTTGTGTGCTTTTGTATTTTGTTCAAGGGGAAACACTCAGAAAAGATGTAGAAATACTCACCTGTTTAGACTCCATCACGGAAAATGCAAAAAATCAGTTATCCTGATGGGGAATTAACTTCTCCCTAATTTATGTACTTCAGAGACCTCGGCCTGTGAGTTTGTCAGCTGCCACAGAGTGAGTTGGGGCAGAAATGAAGGTTTGTGGAGCTCAGATCTGTCCCAGCTGTCCCCACATCCCCCAGCCCACCATTTTCTGTCCTTGTGTGACACCAGTGATGGGTGGGTTGTTATCCAAAACTCTCAAGATCATATTATTGTGAAAGGCCTGTGAATGTGGCCAGCCTTGGAATGCCTTGGAAAGCATTGCACCTGTTGAAAGTGTGGAAGAAAGGTGGAAAACAGCAGTGACACCGTGGCAGAAGTGTTGCATTAGCAATTGCATTTATATACACTTGTCTTCAAACCTCTGAAGCCTAAATCTCCAGAAGTGAGCGACTGGCTTAAAAAGGCCTGGAATGTGAACATCATGCGATTGGTTTTCATCAAAGACAATTATCTGGGCAACGTTCTTTGGTGGATATGTTTGTTTATGGTGCTTGTTATCCAGATGGGACTGGATGTCATTAACCATCAGGGAGTATGAAAAGGAAAGAGCAGAATATGTGTTATTCCCAGCATGGTGGCTTTTAACCCCTTGATGAAGGGAGCCAGAATTTCCTGGGGCTTAGGCAGTGATTCTGGTGCCAGAGCTGAAGGAGACATTGAGTTTGTTTTATTTTGAGAAGGTTTTATGAGCTGATCTCTGGCATTTCACACAGATGATTTCCACTGCATTCTCACGCATCCAATAGCTTTTTCCTACCCATCAAAGGTAAAGCAGAGATCTTCAGTTTGAATGAAGGTTAAAAGTATATCCAACTAGGACAGAAGAAAACTTCCTTCTTCCTTGAAAATATTTATCATAGTTCAACATTTTTTTTTGCTTCCACCTATTTTTTAGGTACAGTTCAAAATGCTGATACAAAAAACCTTTTGCAGTTTACAGTTCAGCTATATAATATTCAAATTTGTATGCTAAACTCTGAGACATCCTAGGAAACTAGAATTGCCTGTGCTTACTCCCTGTTACCACCTCCATCTACACTCACTTTAAGCTGAGCACAGTTTCACAAAAAGTTTCGCCTTGGCTCCTGCGACATGCTGAATTGCAGCAAAATGAACTCGACTTTTTGCTTCTGCAATGAAATCTGAAAGCTCCAGGCATTTTCTCCTGGTTTCAGCTTTCACAGGGACAGTTCCATGCAGCTTGAGTCCTCTGAGAAGTGCCAGGCTCCTAATGAAAAGGAGGTGGAATTGCTAGTTGAGGTTTCATGAGCAGGTGGGAGGGAAAGAAAAAGTGAAATTCTGCATTACCCAGAGCTTGTGCTGACAGATGAATTAAAATGTAAATCTAGGCTAAGATTTCCAACACCAGGGCATAAAGTTAAGCTCCTGGGTTTCTCCGCAGTCTCTTAAATAAATCCTAATTTTAAGAAACCCTCACTTCCCCAGTATTCCCGTGAAGAAAATTTAAACAGGGTTTTAGGAGCATCCAGTTATAAAAGCCTTGGCCCAGTTTTCTGAATATATGCCACTGTAAATCACAGCATGATTCACAGTTAAAAAGGGGAAGGAAACCACAGCTTTAAAACTGAACGAGATGCTGTTCTCGTGTTCAAAGTCTTTGCAAAGTGTGAAGAAAATATTCAAATCTACACCAACCAAAAGTAAGATTCAAAATAAAACTAATCACCAAACCCAGAGTGTGCTGATGTGTTCAAGAGCGAAAAAAAACCAACCTCCCAAAATAATAGGAAAAAACAACCAACAAATAAAAAGAACATTCTCTGGAGTAAATCCCTATGTCGGATCTTTCGGCAGCTCCATTTCTCTGTGAGACAAAAGGCAGGAAAAGAGAGTCTGACTTGAATTTTGGTGCTCTGCAGCGGGCTGTGCTGCTTCTTCTGGCTTACTTCTTGAGGAGTTAAAAATGTATATAAATGCTTGAGATTTATTTAGTGAACCAATGAAACTGAGTTGAGCAGTTCTACTGAAAAGTGCTGCTGCTCTTTTGGTCTCTTTGCTTTGGCCCAGAAAGGCCCCTGAAATTGCAGCCCCTAGTCAGGTATCTCTGGGAATTTCTGTCTGGCCATCTCCCATGCCCGTGTGAGGCACACAACAAACAGTGTGACTGTGCATCTTTGATGAGGCCAAAATATTTTATGATCACATCTCTTCTGAAATGTGCTGAGATGACTTGCTGAATCAAGACCCAAAAGCAGTTTGGGATGCTTTTTAGTGGGCTGGTGAGAAACTGACTGAAATAAATAACAGGTTTCTTTTCATATGCTGCATAGATGGCAATGAGCCTTATCAAGTGGCTGCGCTGCAGCGGGGTTTGGATAACGTTTTCTGATCCCTCATTCCACTGGGAGGATTGATCTGCCAGGGTTTTTTTTGGCAGGACCTTGCCTATTGTGGAATGTTGAGAGCATGGGAGAATCTCCAGTGGCTAGGGGTGGGTATGATACTTTTCTTATGAGACATTTTGTTAAGTATTTTACTTATTCTAAACATCAGAAATGAATATTCTTTTGAAAAGAGGAAGGAAATAATGTCAGGAAAATGTATAAATAATTACTTAAATGTCTTTGGGATGAGATCTTCTGGCAGCAGAAACATGACATAACATTTTGCAAGGGGAGTGACCATTATTTTAAGACAATTAGGCCCATTCCAGCCTTGTCTGTAATTTTCCATGGATTGTTATATCTAGAGTGACAGTTACTTCACCTCTGCAAGGAATACACTGTTGCAAAAATGAGGCAGCAAAATAATCCTGCCTTTTTTAAAAAGTCAAGAATGTTTTTAAACTGGGCATTAATCACCCATTCCAGCAACAAATTCTGGAAAAAAGTCCACCGAGTTCTGAAAAGTCACCAAATGCTTCATCTTGTGGGGCTGGAAAGAGCTGTGAGTGTCTGTGCCATGTAATACTTTGGGCTGGGAACTCGACTCTTAGTTTTAATCTGAAACAGCCTCGTGTTCGGTTGCACACGCCAGCCGCTGAAGGCTGCATCAGGCAGCAATGCAAGCCCTCCTGTGAGGGGGTGGGAGGGAAAAATCTGACTTTCTGCCTGGGACCACAAGGAATCTGACGCTGGCTCAGCCGGGCAGATGCTCAGAGAGGCGGTGATCAGAAAACAGAGGGTTTGACACCAGCTCTTCAGCAGCGTGTGCAAAGCCAGCCCAGCCACATCCCTGCCAGGAGAGGTGAAGCCTGAGCAGGTAGTGGTGTTGGGAAAAACCTTTACAAGCCGAAAAGGATCTGCTGCTGTCCAAGACAGGAGGCTGCGCTCAGCTGTTCCGGGCTGGAAGCCGCTCACTGTCCACACGTGGTGGTACCTTTACAATGGTTGACTTTACAAGATGCAAAAACTGACTCTGCTCATGGGTCATCAGCTCATATTGGCTAATAAAATCCACACTCTGCCCACAGGCGCTGTTGGTCAACGTGCCTCCTTGGTTACGGCTGCATAAAACGGTACCATACTGTTTGGCGCAGCTGTACATTGGGGAATGACATTTAAATTTGCCCATAAAAGATCCATTACTTTACAGCAATATTAAAAGAAACCATTTATGAGTGTTAAATCTTTATTTAAATATAATCCTTACCATGTGTTGGGTGGAAAAAGGCAGCAGCCTGTAACATAAGAAAGGTATACTCAGTATGTGGGGCTTTAAAAGTGCTTCATTTTCCAGATATTTTGAGGGGAGAGGGAGGTTTGTTTTGGTTGGGGGGAGTCCAATCTCTGCCTGGCCAAACCATGCGAGAAATTTTCTATTTATTTATTTATTTGATGATTCAGAAGCATAACGTTTGCCATACTTATGTGTCTGAGCTCTGGCATATGAAGGAACTGAAGGAGCGAGCTCTTCTGCTCCCCGCCCCACCCCGAATATCACCTAGTGCAGGGTATGTGCTATGGCCAAACAACGTGGAAGCAGCTCTTCCCTCTTCTGTCTCTCTAGGTGGAGGTCTCCACTAGCATTTACAGCCATAAGAAAAGATGATCAAATATTTTTCTTGAGGAAATTCTTGCAGCCTTTTCCTTTTTAAAACGTTGTTTCGGAAAAGTGCAGAGATTTCTTCAGAACCTGTAATGCAAAATACAGCGATGGCCTTTTTATTTTTTCACATCTTCAGGACGACTGGAAAGATCTTTTCCTATTGACCCAAATAAATCATATCCTGTTAATCTAATTCATACTGAGATGTTAGAAAAACAGGTGGATCCAGCTTATCCTAGTATCCATGTAAATATTCAACTAAAAATTTGTGTACAGTAACACTGTCATTTTTACTTAGCAAGGTAAATCTTGACAATATATTTGCCATATTTTTTTCCCCTCAGCATCCACATCTGAAGATATTTTCATTCCTGACCAGAAAATAAAGAAAAAAAAATGGCATGCTATATGAAGAATAACTTATCCCAGACAAAACACAGGGTGGAATGAAAAAAAAATATATTTTTTGTCCAATGTTCATTCTCTAGTGATGCATTTGTGCTGTAGCATTTTTTCTTGCTTTTTGTGTAGCATTTTTTTTTTCTGTTTATATCTTACAAATATTACAGCAAATGAAAGGAACATAGCAGACAGGGTGAATAAAATTTGCTTATCTGTATTTATAATTAGAACTGGAGAAGGACATAAACATGGATCGAACAAGCAGAAAAGAGGAAATAAGCAAACCTTGTTACGCATTATGCAAGTCAGTACAAAGCATTTCCTAATGCAGCGTTGATAAAAGCGTTGTTAACTTTTTCCAGGATAAATTCTTCTGCCGGAATAACCATCTGTTACACAGCCAGCACAAATCAGTGGCAATCTTTGGATCGGGCCTTAAATCCAGGGAGGCTCTGCTGAAATCAGTGCTGGTACTGCAGATTAAGACCACAGTAACTGAGATCAGAATCTGATCCACAGTCCTAGCTCATATTGCTGCAAGAGGAGTAAATCTTGTTAAGCATGTGTGGAGGTTTTTCCCTGGTTTCGTGGGTTGCCTCCAGTGTTCCAGCCCCTCTTCCTTCCACCTCGAGTTGCATGGCAGTTATTCCCATCAACAAGACACAATGGACGTGCTGTGAAGGGGCAGAGTGGAACAGCGATTAAAATTGCCCTTGCAAATAGATCCAGTGCCTTCAGGAAGATTAATCTGAGTGAAGTATGTGAAAAGCTGGAAAAGCCTCCATATACTTTTGAATGCACATATTCATTTGGAGCAGATTGCTGTTCCTCTGGTGCCCTGTAAATCCTCGAGGAATGCAGCTGAGGTCTGGGATCTTCCGCAAAGGGATTTAGAGATTTTGTGAACAGAAAAATGGAGGATTTGTCTGACTTTTATAAATCTGACAGTTTTAATATATTTTTATAGAGAAATTGTTAGTCATACATATATTAATAAAACTGTGCAGCTTGAAAGAATCCTCCATGAACCAACCAGTCCTATTAGCCATGGCTGTATTCAATATTTGAAAGTTTTTTGCCATATAATTTGGATCAATAATTTTCAGACAAGAGGTTTGCTCATTAACTCTTCTTTATTTATTACTTGTGATTGGCCACATAGCATGGCTTTGCCTCCTTGCTTAAGTAACAGAGATGGGAGAATGATAAGTACAAATTATGAATAATGATTTTCTGTGTTCATGCAGAACCAGTGGCCAAAAATCTTGACAAAAAGGAGTCACATTGAGATAATGCAGCTCATATTCAAAATGTGCAAGTGGATTTTTTCACTTCATGACTTCTATGTCCTATGCAAAATAACCTCCTTTGGTTTTTGGTAGAATGGGCTAATTTAATTCTTGTTAATCCAGGTGCAGTAGTGAGCATGATTCAAAGATGAGGGGCAATCCAAATGCTCAGACTTAAGGGCCTTTTATGTTCCCAGTCTGTTGGAGCTATGTATGTAGTCAGGAGCATTAGCTGAAGAATAGATTTCAGACACCTTTAGGAAAAATGCTGTGAGAATTCTGATATTGCTGAGTCAAATTCAGCCTCATTTTTTGATATCAAGCCAATTGTTGATGCAGATCTCAGGGCATTTGCTCTGTGGGCTGTAGGTTCCATGAATTTAATATTGATGCACAAATTATGTTTAGTTAAAACTTTCACTAGTATTTTTTTTACTGTGTATTTATCACAGTTTCTCAGGGGCCACTTTTCCAATCATGACAGGAAAACAAACCAGTAACTGTAGGGTAACAAATCTCAGACACAGGAAGTCTTGTATTTTTTTGACAAAGTAAGAGTGCATTTTGGGACACATGATGATTTGCATATACGTCCCTGTTTTGGCACAACTGTCACAGAGAGACAGGGCAAAACATGAGAGGGAGGGAAATCCAGAGCACTCAATAATCCGGAGGGCTTTTCTGGCACTTTATAGGGGTGTGGGATCCCATAACTCAAACACTGGGGGAAGAGTATTTCCTGGTTTCTCCTGTGCAGGCAATTCCGCTTCACACAAATCACGGAGAGGATGTCTTCAAGCAGGACACTGAATCTCAGATACTGTGATTCTGGGAGAGTGCCTGGATCAGTATTCCAACACAACATTGCTTGCAAGCATGCAAAGAGGGAGAAGAGATGAAGTTATCTTCTGCCTGACATGGAATGAGAACATTTTTGAAACATTTTGCTTTCTCTGTGTATGAGCGAAACGTTATTTACCCAGTGCCACTAATGGAGAATGACCATAAAAGCAGTGCAGGACCTATAAGCTGACACGCATTCAAGTCACTAACATTGCTGGAAATGAAAACAAATTTATGGGAGAGCCAGTTCTTCTCCCTCTTGCGTTGTAAGGTGCTGTGTTGAGACAAGGAACTGCTGCTTCTCCGTTCTGTGGATTTTCTGCACTGTATTGCTGAGTATTTCTGTATTGCAAGCTACCTCTGGTTCTTCTTTAGAACAATGTATGTGTTCTGCTGCATTTCTGTGTAGGTTAAGTGTAAAGACAAACCTAAATCCATTTGACTTGTCAGAGGAAAAATCAGTTATTTGTCTTCTACTGACTTGAAAATAGCCTACGGTTTAGGTTTTTTAATAGGGATAAGTGAGAAAAAACATGTTGGTAGAGTTTTCTTTTTTTCTTTAGTGCTCTGTAGAACTTTGGCTTTCATCTAGAGATTTTTTTCCCTGAATTGAATATTTCAAAACTGAGTTTGACTAATGACCTTTCAGAAAAGTCAGACCATTTGTCATCTTGCATGAGAGAATGTAGCTGGTTGTAGTCAATTTTATTTAGAGATTTATTTAGAGTTTTTTTTTTTTGTTGTTCCCATGCTGCTCACAGAAACCGTTTGAATGTCATTCCCTTGAGGAGAAAACAATAAACGTATTTTTGATCACTCGTTAATATGACTATCTTCCTGAGATGCAGACCCAGATATGCTCGGTAGATATCTTTGCACATGTACTTTTGTGCCTCATCTGACAGAATGGAACACGGTCATGGGTACCAACAGCTTCTCGAGATGAGCCCAAGAAATAGTGAAGATTTATTGCACAAAATCATTTCTAGAAACGCTGCCTTTCTATAGAGATGTTTTTCTTCTTGTTCATATTGTTGCAGACGATTTGCATAATTGTCACTATCACGCCTGATGAGCCCCACTGTACGTCGTTTTGTATGTGGTTTGCACTACTGAAGGAGAAGAAATGGTGGAAGCTGAAATTCTGTGGAGTCTTCAAGTCATTGCACATGCATTATTTGACCTTGGATTATTGTGATTTTTTAGGAAAAGGCCAGCAAGTCTTGGTATGCAGTGGATAAAGCACTAGCTTTGCTCTTTGAGTATTTTTATTGGAAATTTGGATCATGGTTCAAATCACAACTAGAGACCTAAATGAAATGAGTCTGTGTTTTCATCTGAGTTCCCCAATGGACAATAATCCAGATCATAAAATATACCACTTAAACTTTGGCAGTCTTCTGTTCTCAGGAAGCTTTATTGCTTCGTATTACCTTAACTCAAAGATAGTCCTTCCAGGACTCAGTTCAAGCTGAGGTTATTCAAAGAACAAAGTTTGTATTTCCAACTAACTGGTCTGTAAGCTCTAATAGGGTTACAAAGCCAACTCACAGATACCTTTCTGTTGTATCTTGACGATATTTAGCTGTTTGGCAGGAAGGAGTGTCAAATCGTTCCCTCTGTACCTCCAGCATGGAGCCAGAACGAGGTGGGGAGACCTCAGGAAAATTAGTCCTTGAATCCCTAGAGCCAGAACCCTTCTGACATCATCACTGATGGCTCAGATATTTTAAAGGAATTCAGCTCAATTTGGGATCGATGAATGCGAAAGGTCACAATTGACAGCCTGTATTTTTCGATCCTTACACCCTCCTTAGCTCTGTGTCCTTGGGTCAGAGCGTGGCCGCCTGCCCTGTGCCCGAAGGGTGACAGGGCTGCAGGGCAGCCCCAGGGGCACGGGACCTGTGCTGAGGCAGGACAGTTGCATCCCAGGAATGGGAGCAAAAGTGCCTACGGCTCCTCTGGGTTTGCATGATGTAACTGGAGTCTCATTTTAGCCCTCAGCATTGTGTGCTGGCTGCATTTTGATGTCATGAATGCAAGTTATTATTCATGCTTGGATAATAAAAGTGGTGCCTGGCTTCAAAGGAAATCTGGCTTGGAACATCCTGTGGCATCTCAGAGGCAAATGTGTTATCAATATAGACACCTTTTCCTGGTGATTGATCTAAGGCATAATAGTCCTTCCAAAACAAAAGGCATGGATGCACTGTGAATTAAAATTTGACATGTATCCATGCACACCAGAAATAAGGGGAAAAGGTTCATGCAAATGTCATGGATTGTGGATGGATCCCATCCAGGTGAAATTCCTTCTGGTTATTTTAAATGTAACAACAACTGACATGAGTAGCATTTTTTTACCCTGAAGGTGAAACACTTTTCATACTGTAGCTTAAGACCAGCTCTCAGTTACATAAGTGTAAATCTGTGCCAAATAACTCCGGTGAGGCCGGTGGAGTTACTGAGGATTTACACGGGTGTAATTCTGAGCAGAGTTTGACCCGTTGTGGATATAGATATGCACTCAATTTACTGCACTATTACACCGCAAGCAGGTATGCAGGGACATCCACTGGGGAAGGGAAAATATAAGTCCCAACTACAGGTCATTTCATATCCTTTTCCTCAGGCTTGCTGTATTTCCAAATCAAAACTCACAGGCAGAACAAATCAACTTGAACTACTGGGTAATAACTACTCCAGGCCATTTCAGCTTCAGCCCTATGCAAGGCAAAGTGAGGTGTCTTTGCCCCTAGTATCTTCTTTTACGCTTTGCCCCCTTCCCCAGCTGCAGTCTTGCCTCGATCAGGGCTGCGATGGCAGGAACTGGGTAGCTGTTTTCATGCTGGGCTTTCATGGCATCTTGCTGTATCCGTGTGTAAATGAATAAGTGTCGATGCATACACAGGGCGGTATTGTGCTTGAGATGGCACCTTTGATAATCTAAAATAATTTGTGTGCATGTAGCTGCCTGGATGGGTCCCTACTGAGAGAGGTATGCACAGGGCCATATTTAATATAAACAGCAGGTTTATTGCTTATCATTTGATACTGATTGGAGGTTGTGTGCTGCCACAGTGGCTACATAACAGTGTTTTTAGGAATAAGTGCTTTAAGTGAAATGATGAGATGAATTGTAGGAAAGTGGCATATTATAGGAAAGTAGCATATGGAGACCTAAACCAGAGTTTGACCAGCATGCCTGGATAAAGATCCCCGAGGCCAGAATGTATGTAAAAAAGGGCCAGAAAATGTTCAGTGAGAGTAAAAAATCCTGATTCCGGTTTTACCTTTCCATTGAAATGATGGCATCTCCAGCAGATTATAGCCTCTTCCTTAAACCAGGGGTTTAAATGAAAGCTAGTTACTTTATGTCCTGACTCATGAACATTAATATTTTTGGTCATGGTATATTTTTCCCCTTGCAGTTCATCCTCTCTGTCTCTCACTTTTGCTCACTATGTGCCAGGAAGGCTTTTCTTCCTCACGGTCCCACAGTTTCTAGGTTATTATATTTCTGCCTTGAACAGCCAATAGGCCTCACCCAGCTACCAAAATGGTGAAAAAAAAAATTCTTGCAAATTTCCCTTTCCATGCCTTGTTTAACCCTGAAAGCTCACGTGACCGAGGCACAACACTGCCAAAAAAATTTGGTGATTTTAACTTGGATGACCTTTTGTGCTTTCTGCGGTTGAGAGAAGAGCAACATTTACTGCATCAGCTTTTGGTCTGCTGGGGCAACTCATGATGTTTTGCTCGTGAGATGTTGGGCAAAGCTTGGAGAGCTTGACTATTTGCTCACACTGCTGTCTGGAAACCAGAAACCTCAAATTAATTCCATGGGAAAGTCAAGAAACATGAAGTTTCCTTCTAAAACAACTGAAAAGCTTCTTTTTTTTTTTTTTGTTTGTTTGTTTGTTTTTTCTTATTTTTTTAAAATTGTTCTTCAGAATCTTCTTTAGCAAGTTTCAGAACAGGAGTCACCTTTTAAGTATTAAAAATCAGTATGGAAAATTTTTCATATCTATGTAGAACTGAGTTAGTTCTTTTTTGCCCATATGGGTGAAATATCCAATGCCACCCCCACCCTGTGTACATAAAGTGAACTTCACCTACAGTTTTATTAGCTTCTCAAGTTGAAAGGACTACTCTGGTGCCTGGGGCCAAAACTGTCTGATTTGCCCACAAATCAGGTCAATCTTGTACCAGAGTCCTTAAAAATTATCAAACCACTAACCAAAAATCTTTCCTAAGTAAATTTCAGACAATTTGTTAGTGTCAAGACTTACCCAGATCTACTGTATTTAAATCTTTGTAAGAGGAGATGCTGTTTAAGTTTCTCAGAGTCTGAGTTTGAACTAATCATCTTCTACCAAAAGAGCATATTTTCTATAGATGTTGAAAATAGATAAAATAGATACAGATTATTTAAAAGAGAAAAGACCTTTAATTTTTTTTTTTTAAAATGTCAGTTTTTAAAAATACTAAAAAAGCGGTTTGGGATTTTCACCCACCTTTCCTACAACTTTGTAAAGTTGTACTTTTCTTTTGTATTTTTTTGTCTCTTGCATATTCTCTCTTCAAGACAAGACAGGGGAGGAAAAAATCATGAAGGGAAGAAAAGTGGAGTGGAAAAATGAAAGAATAAAAGGTAAATGAAGGAAGGCAGGAAGGGAGGCAGGAAGGGAGGCAGGAAGGGAGGAAGGGAGGGAGGGAGGAAGGGAGGAAGGGAGGAAGGAAGGAAGGAAGGAAGGAAGGAAGGGAGGAGGGAAGGA
>VZTA01016558.1:4608-118369 GCA_013398855.1 Mohoua ochrocephala | reverse complement strand
GGAAAGGGAAAGGGAACAACAGTGGTGAGGTTGAAGCCAAAGACCTGGAGTTATGGCAGAACAGAATGCATGACTGTAGAGAAGCCAGCTTTGTTAATTTTACTGTGCCTTCTTCCATTTTTACCCAGAAAAAGCTAGCGTGCTGTGCGGGCAAAGGACTGTAAGAGTAAGACAAGGAAAGTTATCATCCCAGAGTTGAAAGAGTCACTATTTTTAATCTTTGGGGAAAAAAAAAAGGTGTCAAAATGAAGATTCTGATCAAGGCTGAACAGTCATTTTTCTGTGAATTTATCAAAACTTAATTAGTTTTTGTAGAAGCTTTGGTATTGATGCAGGGCAATGGGAAAGCATAAGACATGAACCAAGAATATTTGTAAAAATGCTATTAAAGATTTCTCTTTTCAAGAAGTGACAGATTAGCTAACAAAATAATCCATTTTATTGTACAAATTGGTTAGAAAAGTGTGTTGTCTGGCTTACCTCCAACACAAATAATACTATTAACAGCAGCCATGGAATTGATGCCAAATTAAAAGAAGAACAGTCTGAGCTCTGAGTGACAGAAGTGGCCTTTTGCCAGGAAAGATATGTATGAATGCATGAGAAACACTTCCTTCTTGTTTTTGTATTTACATTTGGCATTAAGAAGCCACCTAAGGGCTGTTAACATCTGAGGTGGTATAAATCTAAACAGGTAAAAGACAGGACAGATTTTAAAAGCATTTCCCAGCAATTCATCTTGAACACACAGCTACTAAGTATTCTCACTCTTTGAGTGCAGCACCACAAAATAAATTATCGTTCCACATTTTTATTAGCATTTCATTAGAAATAAAATCCAAAATGTTTGACAAACTATATTTTTAAAAGTTTCTGAGGGTAGGTTTAAGGCGAGAGAGGGATTTTTGTTTAGTTTGTAAAAGGGCTAGGGTTTGAGACCTCAGAGGCATTTAATTTTTTAGCACTGAAGATCCTGCTCCCCTCCTGTTGAGCCCTTTTTAAATTTTCCACGTATACCTGAGAACTCAGTAAGGCTCTTTCTCTAGGAGGGTGCTAGTCACCGTGAGGGAGGGAGCTGAAATCTAGCCATGAATAATAAATGTTTGGGAAACAGGTGAGAAATCATTCTTGCCCGATGGCTGAAGCTTTACCAGCGTACTTAACACCATCGATCAGACCTTAGCTGCCACAAGTTGCCTTCTGTGGAGCTACTTTGCCTTACACTGGCCGAGCATCTGGCCCCATGTGTTTGATTTAAAGGCGGCTCCAGTTGAGACTGAGAGCAAATTACGATGTGTACTGCATGGCTGCTTTCCAGAGGTTAGCTGGGCCAGGCCAACAGGAGAGGCCCCGACTGTCTCTGATCTCACTTCTTCAAACTAAAAACTGTGAAAATGGTCACGGAAGTGGGAAAGGACTATGTTGTGATGCATGGGTGTGCTTGTAGTCCCCAACAGCCTCTGCTTGTCATTTCACTATAAATATGTTCTCTGGAGTGACCATTCTTACATGGAAAATTCTGAATACAGTTCATGATTCTGGTGTTGAGTGATTTTTTTTTTTTCTTTCCAGAGACAATGTTTTTGTTCCCCACTTTTTACTTTCGTTGGACTGGATGTAAAAGAAAACTTCAGAAGATGCTCGTCTCAGGGAGGTATTAAACTAAATATAGTTCCCTAAGAGTCTGTCCAGTCATCCACCTACCTGTCCTATCTTCCCAGAAAGACTTTTAAAATTAATTTTTTTAATGAACAGGTTTTTTTCCTGATTGATATACAGTTCATTCTGTAATTCTATTCTACGTGTAGAAATAGTAGAAATTTGCAAACAAGGGTAACGAAGATTGGTTCTGATAAAAAAAGAACTCTTAGGATGTGTTGCTCAAAAGCTTAGGTTCCAGGTGTACTTTAAAAATAGAGGTGCAGATCCTGCGGTGAGGTGAGATGAGATGAGATGAGATGAGATGAGATGAGATGAGATGAGATGAGATGAGATGAAGTCCACTCCTGGTGGCAAATCAGGCAAGATCTGCAAGCTGGTAGGGAAGAGTCTTTCACTACTATTTGCAATCACTTCCATGACTTGGTCAAAATGTTTCTGTTTCAGATGTTGACAAAAATGTTGTTGAAATCAGAATACCAACAACCTAACCCCCATCAGCAAATGGGAGTTATTTCTGTGAAGATGAGTTGCTCAAAATGCTCATTTTGAGGCACATGCGACATCACGAATACCAGTGGGATAACAGGGCAGTGGTCATTTTTCTGCCATAAAGCCTAGAAACAAATTCAGCCTATAACAAAACAGACCGACCAACTAAACCAAACCTGAAATCTGTTTAACTACAGCAAGTCCTTTCAACTAAACCCTACTTAGTAAGTGGGCAACTCTACCCGCAGTATTTTCTTGTTCTGACCACACTCAGAGGTGTTGGTGCCAGAAGTCAACATACTGTGAGAGAGGAATTTTTTTTCCAACTGTATTGGAGTGCAGGAAATGCAAAGTACCATACAGGAGAGCTTTCCTTACGCTTTCCAGCTTTCTTGGGTGGAAGTATCAGAAACTTTGGATAAGATCTGGGTTATACTGGCACTCCCAAACACTTCCAGCCCGATTCCGGTCTACAAACCATCTGAGGTTTGCCCATTGCTAATATGCTTAATCTTATCTAATCTGTTTTTTATTTAAACAAGGATTAATTGCATTTCTTTGTTCTTTGGTGACTTGATGCTAATCACATGCAGCACACTCCTTAGGATCAGTTACATAAATGCCTGAACTGCTACCTTAGATGATGAGAAACATCTGGGAGAGGAAGTGTAGCAAAGGGGAAAGCGGAAAAAAAAGGCAGATGGCTGTATTTGGGGCCTTAGCTGTCATGGCAGGAGCATTTTTCAAATGGCTCTGTGGGTTCCTCTCTCCTGTTAAGGTTTCTAAGCGGTTTTCAAATGGCTCTGTGGGTTCCTCTCTCCTATTAAGACTTCTAAGTGGTTTTTTTTCCTGCCTTACTCCCGCAGTTCTGGTATTGCCAAGTTCCTGAAAGCCTAAAATAACCCAAAATTGTCTTTATCAAGCAAAACCTGGGTAGTTAGCAAGTTTGCACTCAAACCTTATTAATTCTATTTGCAGGAGGTTTCCTGCATATCTTAGCACTGACAAAATCCCTAAGCACCCCACAGCTGTGCAGTGGGCTTGTGACATTTTAAGATGAAGGCAAATGCAGAAAAAGAGACTGGAGCTTTAGCATGAGCAGAGTGGAAATTGGGGCCAGGATGATGCTATGAAGCCCAGTGCTGTCCTCTAGATTGGGCTGTTCAAGACACAAGTGACATATGTGCTGTTAAACATACAGGTAAAGTGTCCATCAAGTTGGGACACCCACAGATTGGACCACAGTTTGGACATGCATGTAAGAAACAGGCCTTTATTGTTGTCGAGAGACCTCAATAAAGACCCAAACTGAGCAGTGCTGACATGACTTCAGTATTTTATTGAACTTATCCTTCTCAGTGGCTAAGGGAAATGGCTTTCAGTGTTTTCCAGAATATGGGTCTGTAATGGTTTTCAAGGGTGTCCACAGAGAGAATTAAAAACTATGCATGACAGATTGGCTTTTCGCATGCTGACTTAGAAGTGGTCCATTTATGCCCAAGGGTCCACTGACTGTCAGTGGAATATCTTTGGTCTCGGGGAAGTCCTGATCCTAGTAAAGCCAATGACAAAATTATGAGTTTCATCGTAGTCAGAACTGAAACCTCAGCAACTCTTGTGGTGTTCCAAGGAAAAAAGAAAACACTTCATTTCAAGACTGGATGGGAGGCTCAGTAATGTAGACAGATTGTCTTGCAGCAATGCCAAAAATATCACCTGTGTTTTAGAGGAATAAGTAAAAGACTCCAACAACACAATCTCTGAAGAGAGGCATATTAATCCAGGGGTTAAACTTATATAAACTCCATAAAAATGCACAGCATCAGCTCAGCTGACTGCATATGGCCTGCTTTAAAGGGATCTACTGGGAAAATCAAAGTACCTTTCATACAACTGTCAGTTAAAAGGCTAAAAAAAGTCCGACATTGCTCAGTGTCTAAAATCTAAACCAGAATTGATCAGTTTTCGTGATATTGAAAATGAATGCTGTAATTTTGTCCAGAGACTACCTTACTTGCAAGTGTATTGGCTGTCTTACAAAGCCTGGAACAGTCTGGTTGACATGTCTTATTTCATGTATGCCCTCGAGTATGCAACGTATTTAAATCACACTGGGCACAGCTAAGTGTATGTTTTCCCATATGTTACTTTAGTGGGAAACTAAACTGAGGCTTACCTGCACAAAGTAGCATTTCAGCACGTCAGCATAATCATACCGACTGTAGCTCTTGCACAGGTCAGCAGGAACGAGCTCTTAGAAAAAACTCTTAAGATAAGCTCCGGTATAAAGTGTGTATAACAACATTTATCTAACTCCCACAGGAGTTTATGAGGCTTAATTAATGCCAGCAAATTGGTTTAAGATCCTTGTGTGAAAGATGATATAAAACTGTACAGAGGGTGGCTTTTGACTCTTGCTCGTGTTTCAGAGTTGAGAGATCTCCTAAAGCTTTGGGCTGAGCTCTGGAACTGGGCAAGGAACAGATGTGCAGGTGGGTTTGGGCAGGCATAAACTCATGACCTGTGCTCTCTGCTAATACTGCAGGTTGCCCTTCAGACTCGAGGCTGATACACCGAGCTCGGGAGGTGAAGGCACTGGTCCTGCAGGTTCTGCTCTGCGTGTGTGAAAGAGATCTGTGCCAGATACTTTTGCTGCTTGGGTTGATGGGGGCATTTTTTGACTTCTGAGGAAGCGTAAGTGTGGTCTGGAGGACGAGCACGGACTGCTCTGCCTCAGCTGGGAAGACCTGCCTGCCCCAGGTACCTGGTGTAGCTGCCTCTGAAGGAGCAGCAGGGATGGGGGGATGCAACAAGAAGTGCTCATGTCCTGAGCAACCAGGAAAGTTTTGCTTTCCTTTTTCTTGCCTTTGTTATTCCAGAGGGCAATGAAGCTTCACAGAACCCATTCGCTCCATCACTGCTGCATGTGACTGACAATACAGCACACCTGACAGAAATATCATATCAAATATGCGAGACAACAGTAGTCTATGAACTTCATGATATTTTACGGACTCAGATCCAATGCATATGGTCTATTAAAAATCAAACAAAGAAAAAAAATTAATTGACACTGGCCCAAGGAAGGGAAAACATCAGATGTAAATAATTGCAAATGTAATATTGCTTATGTTGGAGCTTCTCTGATTTTTGGCTGAGACTTTTCAAATAAAACTGCAAATTCTTTCTCAGGTATTTTCCTGGAGAATTGCTTTGCAGAGTTTGGACTTCCCAGGGTTGATAGACTTACTAGGTCTTTTACAAGTGAAAGCTTGGAGTAGATTTAAAAATAAGTTAGTATCTAGTTTGAAACGACAGCTCTGAACACTCTTAAATGACTGAGAAATTCAGATGTCATGATAGATGGTTGAGAAATGCCAGCTCAGCTGGCATTTCTCAACCCATTAAAAAAAAAGGTGGGAAGTACCTTATCTGAAAACCAGTACAGATGGTGCTGCATTAGCTTCTCTCTTTTGGAACTAATTAAGGAGCTGGTTTTGGCTTAGAGGGTCAGGCATTGGATATGAACACTTTATAAAACCCATTAAGGATCCTCTGCCTCAAGATATCTCTGAAGGCAAACACAGTGGTAAAGAATGGAGCTCGAGAAGATTGCGTTGTTTGATTGAATTTCCATTAAGAGTAAACTGCATGGAAACTAATTGATTATGTACCCACCCTGGAAATATTTGGACTCCTGTAGACAGAATGGGGGGTCAGTGGAATATCAGACTGAAATAAACCTTCTAAACATGCCCATGGGTTTAATTCTGTGGGTTAACAGAAACAAAACTAATGGCCTGTGAAGTTTATCCGTTTACAGTAGCCACAGATCCATACAGTATCACAGAGAGATCTGAAGGTGTTCCTTGTTCGTGCAGACAAGCACTCAATGCCCAGAGACCTCTTTCTTTACTTTGGGAGCTTCAAACACGTGCCTGATTCAGAAAATTCTTTGCATTTCTACAGAACACAAGATCAGCTGAAGATCTCTGATCAGCAGCTTTCTTTAACCACCATGTAAAGAGAAAAGTTCACTTTATTAGGGCTACAATAGGTGGTGGCAGAGAATTCTGCTATCTAGTAAAGTTTCTGAATCCTCAAACTGATACTTGACAAGTACCAGTGGATTTCAAACTTTGAATTTATAGGACACGCTTCTCTTTTCCAAAATCTCGTAAAACAAGCACCAAGGGGAACATGAAAAGCAACCTAGTTATAAATACTTGAACTCTATTGTAAATTGTACAGTGGAGGCAAGAAAGAAGGAACTCCCCTTCACTCAGCTCAAGAGATGAGCGAAGTTAGTAAATGTGGGGGATTGCACGATGCCAGAATGCATTTCTCCCATTACATGCCCAGTGGGGCTGAGATAACAGTTGCTTCAAAAGAACCCAATCCCTATCACTGTCTCTTCAGCTCTACTCAACACGGTAAACTTTAGGGAACTGTTATTTTGAAATTCAAATGCAAACATTTTATTTTATTTTTCACTTAGTTTTAAAAATATCTATACTTCTTAGTTTCGCTCATGTCAAAGTATTGGCTTGGAGGAATTCTAACCTGAGAAATCTGAGTTTTGTTTTTGGAATTTTTTGAGTATTAACCTGATGTCCTCTTCTATAGTGAAGAACAGATACTAACGATTTGTTCCTGACTATGCTGTATTTTCCTATAAAAAAAGGTGGTTTAACTTGTGAGGGATGATATGTTAATCTACTGCAATGATGCAAATCTTACCACTTCTCATTCTTCAGAAATCTGGGCAACATTTGAGGGGCTGTGCCAAGCATCAGAGGAGGCAGGATTTGCTCCCTGACTGCAATGGGAGGCTGTTTTGGAAGAATTTTGGGAGGTTAAGTTGGTGTGTTGCATCTTGTCTTGAGGCCTGATCCAGCTTCTCATACACTCAGTGGAGAGACTCTCTCTAAATTTTGAGTGGAAGCCCAAATCAACTTGTTTAAAGACAACAAGGAAACCAAGAAACAAATACAACAAAGCAAAATAAATTAATTCAGCCAGGAAAATAGTACACTTTTTATGTCCTTTGTAATGTTGCTGATGAATGTCGTGTGCCTAACTTCCCTTGCTGCCTTTTATTTTGAATTAACAGCCCGGTTAGCCTAGAGATGACTTATGTTTTCTTATTATTTAGGATATATTTTCTATATCATGTATGGGTTTTTTTGCCGTTTTCCCCATTGAATGTGAAGTTGCCATCACTTCCATGGTTTCAGTCTGGTCATAGTTAGAGTTTTTCAGACCACACACAGGCCAGCTTCTTACTTTTGGCAAGAAAAAAACAACTGGTCTCACAAATTATATTCATAAATATTTAGTGTACTCATACATGTGGCTTTCTAAATAAAGAGAAGGAAAACCAAGACCTGAGGAAACCTGGTAACTCTGGGGGAAGAATAATCTATTTTGTTGGGAAGAAAAACCTTCTACAAAATCTGTAAAACTGTAATTTACTCCTGACATTTAAAATAAATCATGTTTTTGTACAAGCATAATGCACTTGAATGAAACTACTTCCAGAAAATCAGTATGGGCTTTGACCAACAGAAGTACTTGAAATATTGAACACTGGAAGTATTCAGCATTAGTGAACAGCATAGGAAAGCATGATTTATTATGCCAGGAGAGAGACTTTCTAATCACATAGATCCCATTCTTAAGAATGGGCAGTGGTCTTTTTCTGCACATGACCCTTTTCTGTTAAAAGAAAAAATGGGCTGTGGTAGGTACAGTTGGTGGCTTGAGGCTGGTGAGAGTAATGCATGGCCCTTCTCCAGCCAGGATGCCATCAAAGAAAGAAATCTTCCCAGGCTCCTCCTCTGGGTTCAGCTTTTCTTGGCTTCTGCAGAAACCTCCTTTTTGGGGGGTGGGGGGGGGGGGGGGGTGTTGTCTTTTTTTTATCTTCTTCTGTTGATAATAAAGATGATTTTTGGGTCTTCCTGACATTTTTTTGTGCATGCAGAAACAGTCTTGAGTTAACATACTTCTTTTCTGCAGCTTTGCTAACAGAATTATTACATTGAGTAATAATAATAATAATAATAGTAATAATAATAATAATAATAATAATAATAATCATGATAGTGACACAGCAGCACACAGCTGCTAACAATTTGCTTGCTGTGCTTGGGCTAACCCAGCTCCTGAAAAATGCCAAGTGTCAAAAACCTAAGAAATATGTACTATCTTCATATAATCATAGGATGGTTTGGGTTGGAAGGGACCTTTAAAGATCATCTAGTCCATCTTTCACTGCTAGCGTTGCTCAAAGCTCCATCCAAACTGACCTTCAGCTCCTCTTGACCTCAGGCCTGGTCTTGGTTTGGCTTTACCCCCTCCCCAGAAGGACTAAGCTCTCTGCAGTGCCTGTTGTTCAGTCTGCACTTTTTTGGTTGCCTTTGTGGTATACTGAAAAATTTTACATATTGGAGACAGGAATGACAACTATGCCCAAGGTGAGTTTGTTCCCTACAGTTTGAACATCATATAGGTTTTAAGTTCAACAGTTTTCTTAAGGCTCACAAAGAAATCTCTTCTCTCATCTTCTTGTTAAAATTCCCCCTTTCTTAACATGATTATATTACATTTCTTTTTTTATTTTTTTTTTTGCACAACCCTATTCAAAACTGCCCCAAATTGTTTGGTCACCCTCTATTATTTGGATAAAAAATTTGCAAGGCAAGCTAAAAAGGGTCAGGGGAGATGTTTGTGTGCAGGACCCTGTCAAATTGCCTAAGTGGAGGAGTTCAGGAGACATATGTGACCAATTTTCATGGTTAGCTGATAGGAGATCAGTTGCCTGGGGTAAGAGCTGAAACTCATGCATCAGTGAAAATTATCACCCCCTGAATCTCTGGCCAGATGTGCACCCCTCATCCGATCCCGTATTATTTTCAGGTGTCCATGTCTTTGCTCAGGTATTGGACTGGAGGCTTTGAGGCATGCCTTTGGAATATATTTCAGACTCAGACATTTGATAGGGCTATGACAGAGCTTTTTCTCTTCACTCCTGCCACAGTGCTGATCATTGATAAAATATATTCAGAACATGCAAAAAAGTTGGTCACCAAATTTAGAGTAGCGTAAACAAGATGAGGGCAGGGTGCTCTGTCACTACAAAGCTGAGGGCTAAGGTATGAGAACCATGAATAATGCTCTAAACACACCTTGAAGTTACTCCACATTAGCCCTGCAGGCTCCTCATTTTATAGACACAGCCACAGGACAAATATTTCTTCTGCAGAAGAAATGACATTATCTTTCGACACGTAATCCAACCCCACTCAAGAGATGGGTATGCCTGTCCGTAAGGCCCTGGGGGAATACTTAAAAGAATTTGGCTGTGAGGTAGGTGAGGGCACAGGGTTCATAGACTTCATACTCTGTCCCTGTTGCAACAGTGGCCATTTCCAGCACTGCTTATGAACTTGTGTCATGTCATAGGCTAGTAATAAAATTGAGGGAAATCCTCAGATCCCAAACATTACCCACACAACACGCACTTGAAATGTGCTGTAAGAATGCATGTGGATTATATGAAGGCTTGGAGTGAACAAAGCTCTCCAGAGCAGCTGCTCCTCCAGTGAGGAAGGGAATCTGGGGGACAACTCAAAAGAGGATTTCCCACTAGAAGGCATGGCACCGTGGCAAAATCAGAGGGAAGACATGCTATCTTCATGTGAATTCTACTCAGACAAAACTGAAATGTGTCCAAACTTAATAGCAGGTACGTGTTCCCAACTGCACAGCAAAGTTAAATGGAGATTCGATCTTTGTGCTAGATGGAAAAACACATTTCCTGCCCAAAGAACTTGTAAAGGGAATAAGAGAGTGCAGAATTTGGCCTCATTTGTGTGTACCTATTAGGTTTTTGTTGGAATATTGCTACGTAACATTTTATTAATTCTCAAGAAGCTGCTTGGATCCCTATTCCCTGGCTCCTAAGCTCAGGTAACTCTTTGAGTGTTTAACAGTGACCATTGGTACTAGTCAAGGATATTATATCCTCATATCACGTTCCCCTGTGCTGTATTTACTACATCTATGCCAAACCTCCCCCCCTCCCCGCTTCTGGACTTTAAAACGCTAGACTGGAAAGATGAAGAGCATGTCTTGGAGTTTCAAATGATACATAAGGTTGATTAATAGTGACCTAGAGGGTCAACTGAAATTTAGGTCTAGAGTTTCTAGTAATGGAGGAGAAAATTACCGAAAAGCAAAAATCCGAATTTTCCCCCTTTAGGCACAATAATAGCCATTGTCAAGTTTCAGAAATACAACACCGTGGAGCTGTCTACTGAAGGAAGCTGCTGAAAGCCCTATTAGTAAAGTCATAGGGAACAGGACTGAACAAATTTGGGGAAAGGTACTCTGGGGAACATTCAGGAGGGTGGTGAGGTGATCTGACGGCTCTTTTGATCTCTGCTATTTATGATTTTAAACCTTGGTATTACTGCAATATTACTGCATATCTCATAGTGAAACAGGAGAGAAGGAACAAAACAGTGGGATCTTGAAAAAGACAGGCAGACTTCTGCTAGTGTGAGAAATAAAGACAAACATCAGCAGACTTTTGGAATGGAATGGGTGAATTTCTGCTGTAGACTTGTGGGGAGAACTATCTTTAGGGGTGAATTCCCAGAACAATTGCCCAAAGGCCCGGGACACGGGCAGAGGCTCATACCACACTAAACTGAGTAGTGCTGAGAGTCATCTAATACGGGGGAAGGGAGAAGGGCCCACGCTTTAACCTCTGCCTGAGGTCCCCATAAATCTGATGCTGACTCTGCCTGAGAATGTCAGAGATGAGAGGAGATGAGTAGAAGGCAAGCCTTGTCACACTGGCACCTCTTATTTCATTCCTGTCACAGCTGCAGCTCCTGTCTCTCGAGGACTGACACCGTTCTCTTTTCATACCCCAGGATGAGGTTGCGGATTTAGTAACGGATACCAGGCACACCATGAGGTGGGACAGAGCTCTGGATATTAACCTCCCTGTATTTTCATTTTCTTTGTGTATTCTGTGAGTGAGCCAGGACAGCTTATCCGGCAAGGCTCGCAGAAAGAATAAATCAGCATAGTGGGAATGGAGCTGCCATGATTTATACAGCTGAAATCCTTGTGTCTGTATTTTCAGTTTACTTCTGTAATTTATTGACTTTTTGTCCTTTTAGCTTGACTCTGCCTTCCTCCAAGGGTATCACAATGCCATTCCCACTTCATAGTATTTCATCACAAAACAGAAAGTCACTTACTCTTTGGGGGTTATTTGATGTCTAAGAAGTCTTTCATCTCCATGATGCTATTTTAGGATAAGAACCAAGGCATTCTGGATGATATTACAACTTAAAGAACACTTGTAAATATTTCATTATCAAGAATGACCTGTTCCCAAGCCCTCCCACATCAGAGTTTTAGATCACAGAGGTGACTGAAGGCAGTCTTTCCCTGATGAAGGAAAAATAGCAACTTCGAAAGAGGAGGTCCTCAAAGACCTAAAAATGGAAATTGATGCCATAAATAGGAATTCGTTACCTTTAGGACTTTTATGAAATTAGGATATTCATGAAAAATGCTTCTGTCTTCTGACTAAACTATGTGGCATGGCTATGCATGTTAATAGAGTCCATAGGCAATCAGATAAGACTTTTCTTTTTGACATAAGTATTTGTGGAAACATCAAAATGATAAGTGATTCACCTGAAATTGAATCTAGAAAGATAAACTGGGACAAGCCTGTGACACAAGCAGGATTTTTACCCAAGTATGGCAGGAAGAAATAACCTGTCAATATATCATATTAGGAGGTTATATGATTAATCATACCTATTTTTTTTCATTCTAAGTGGAGGTAGATACATGAGAAGGACAAGACAGAAAGATATTTCAGATAGAGATAGCAGACAAGAGAGACAGAGGAAGAGTGATGGGGAAAGCATGAGAGAGACGCAATTACTTTTGAAGATGATTGGACAGATTCAAGTTCCACTTTGTCTTAGCGTGAATTTTGAAGAGTTCCCTTGGGCTTACATGGTGCTCTTTCAGGGTTTATGATGGGCAACTAAAGTCATAGGCAAGGTCATTGTTTCATGTAAATGTCATCCCACTGAAATAAAAAGTTGAATTTACCCGGGTTTGATAATTACTTTTACTCTCACTTGGTTTTTAATATTAAAAAAAAAATAATTGCAAAGAATAAATAAGTCGTCTCTGAGTTTAGTCCATCATACAATTTACATATAACTGATTCCTCATTCAGTAATTTACATGAAGCAAATCAGGAATATCTATGTTACTGTTAACAACTAGAGCTGGACTTGATAGCACCATGACCTGCATTTGCATCTTACTGTATGCCTGCCCTTGTAATTGCAGAAATAGTCCCAGTGTGATTAATAATCCTTATATTGCTAACAGTTGTGGAGAAGTGGTTTGCAATGAGATAAAGATTTAAAACCAGCATTACCACCATGGATATCTGTTTGTGAAACAATCGTAGTATTTTATGGGTTTTTTGTCTCACAGCTATTAGCTGCCACCATCTTCATATTTAAATTCACCTCTGGTACTGAGGAAGAAAATGGTCCACAGAACTTTCCTGGGGTCAGTTTACCTGTTAATTACTTAAAACTTACCAGTTTACCTGTTACTTAAATTATGGGGACAAAAATTCGAGGTGCCTTTGTAAGCTGCCATAGCTGTTGTACAAGCAAATACGTTGGCAGCTTGAGATTTTGCATGGCTTCCTCAATATTCCCCTGCCTATGTGGGGCTGAAAGAACTGTCTGAACACCATTTTCAGCTGCTGTGAAGATATTTCACATGCTACTTGTAGAAACAATGATTTCAGTTAACAGTGAACAAATATTGGAAATATTTTGAAACCAAAGCTGGTGTGGGCTGATGGCACTGAGAGGTTACAACTGCCTGTTTTGGTGATGCCAATTAATACCATCAGGAGACCATTTCTCATTATTATTACCATTTATAAAGAGCAAGAACATTGTTAATGTCGTAGTTGTTATTAATCTAAACAAATGCTAAGGGGAAACAATTCTGTTTTAGTGTAGGGATGGTCCTGACACATTTATGCATTGCTTAAACCCCAGTGCCTTATATTGTAGGATTTCATCTCTCTGTGCTGGGTTGTCACATATTTCCTGGTGCTCAGGCAGATGCTTCAGTTAACCATCACTTTGGTAGCTTTTCCCGATTCTTAATTGCAGCAGTAAAATGTTAGGAACAGTCTTGCCTGTCAAATGTTTTAAATACCAAACTATGTTAAAGCGGCTCGCTTTATATAAAGATGTTTGTCAAGTCAAAGAAGCAGGGAACATATGTGATCCATTTCACAAAGTGAAATCTGAGGATTTACCTAAGGACACAGGAATGTTGTGAAGTAATATTTATAAATGCCGCAGGTGTTGTGGTAATTGTAAATTGGCAGCCTTACATCATCCTGCTCTAATTGGCTTTGAATTCCAGTCTCTGCGCTGTTATTTGAATGTCAATAATTTCATGTCATGCTTGAAAGCAGAATGAAACAACTTTTTTAACTGGGGAAAAACAACTCTAGTGACTCTCTCTGGTGCCTTCCACTGCCATTTGGAGATATAGGCTGGAAGGGCTGGGATTCTGGGGGCGCCCAATTTTCATATGGGTGGCGCTGGGTCATGGTGCATCTCAGCATATTTCCGCTGCTAGCGAAATGACCCGAACTCTTGCAAGAAGTAAAAACTCAAGGAACATACGAAAGTTATCTTCTTCAGTGAGTAAATAAATCGTGGTATAAAACAACCAGCTGTTGTATACTCAGTGGAAAAATTGACTCCTTACATTAATTAAATTCTGTGATCTAAAAACTCATAGATGTCATGAAATGCAGACTTAAGGCTCCTGTTAAGTCAGCTGTAACTCTGTCCCATACACCTGTGCTAAAATGGGACATAAGAAAAAGGAAAGTGGATATGTAAGTTATGGATAGAGAAACACCATTTAAATCCAAGTGTAGAAATCATATAAATACATGTTTATCTTTAAGACTGTGATTTACGGTATCCAAGCCCAATAAGGTGAATGGAAGTATTGATATATGTAAAAGGTAAGCACGCACTTAAGGCTTTCACTGGACCTAGGATTCTCTGTTCTGTGAGATTTGTACTCGTAAACATGAAAGGACGTTCTGTGCCTATCATCAGAAGCAGGCCTATCTAGATTATTTTCTATGTTTTGGAAACCTTAAAACCTCAATGACTTCTATATTCTGGTCCGATAATTCTTTTCAGTGTTAATAAGATGATGTCAAGAAGAATGCTTGCACATCTTAATTCATTAATTTCTTGGATCTGTTCCTAACTTCTTTGCATTCCCCCCTCAAGTCAACAGAAGTGCCCACATAAGCGAGATTTATGCCTTTATCATTAATAAAGGCATAAAAATACTACTTTCATTTAGAAAATTCAGATTACACAAACCTGTAGGCGGTTGCTTTTGTGACAGGGTTGATCTTATTTGCAACTGTCAAGGCATTAAATAGCATGTGGCACACCGGGCTTTGTAACATGTGCCTGATTGTAGACGAGAAAATACGTTCTTCTTGTGAGCTGCAGTATCTGCAAACACTAAGGAAATTCAAAATGAACAGTTGTGTTCTCCATAACTTTGTTAAATATGTTCAGCTGAAAAATAAATAAAGGACTAACCTCCTTTGCCATTGCATGCCTTCTTCTGGTAAGGAAGGTCAGCTTCCTTCCATTTGCTTTTAATGGGCTTTAATATTGGGAAAAAATCTGGATACTGAGAAATCAAATTACTGTCTACTTCAACAACTGTACATAATTAACTTTGCATGCAAAAGAACTTTTGATGTCTGTTCATGTATTATCTATCTATCTCTATCACTATCTATCTCAAAGTGAGCAAGTTAGGAGGATAATCAAAAAGAGCAATTAATATTCAGAACATTGACTGCTACCCTAGGAAGCAAACCAAAAGTTAAGAAGCCAACATGATGTTTGGGGGAATCTAGCTGTAGTGTCATGTGAAATAAGGGATAGTCAGAATGTGAAGGAAAAAAAGTGCCTCTTTCCACAGACCCACACATATTTAAAACCTGGAAGGTGTAATTTGATATGTCATAAAATATGATTTAAATGGGTCATAAGAAAGAAGCTGAGTGAAAATCAAAATACAGATGCAGAGCTGAACAATGTCTTAGCAAGACCACTGAAGCTGCATTTTGTGGATAAGCTAGAAAGAAATATAAAACTTCTTAGTGCATATTACGGGCAACTGAGTAGGGGCTGTCACTACCTCTAACTTGGAGCCTATTACAGAGAGGCAATATTCACGTACGACTGGAAGATCCAGTCTGAGATCTCACATCCCTAAGAACCAGATGTCGAAATCACTAGTTGCTCTAGAGAAATCACACAGACCATGAGACAACGAACGCACTTGAAATCTGGTCATTTAATGTAGGAAAATAACAATTTTATTACAGTGTACCTGCAAATGCTCAGCACAGAAATATGTGGACAGGCTGCGAGCACAGGGAGATGTCATGAGTATGGGAATTCGGGGCTTCCCTGCAGTGATCTGGCATGTCCCTCTGGGACACAGTATAGCATGGTACTTCCTGCTGTCCTCTAACAATTTGCTGTCTTGTCCTGTTCATAGAAAGCTGGAGGTGTCTGCTTTGCTGTTATGAGTGTCTGGGCTCAAGGGCTGTCTTTTTAATCACACATTTGCCTTTTAGTCATACACCAGCTGGCTGCCACACACCACTGGCAGCTATTGGTGTTGTGGCAATACAAATAGTGTGGTTCACCTTAATTTCACTCAATGTGCTAGTTATTTTCCCAAGTACTTTTTGAATCATTTATTAAAAAAAAAAAAAAAAGAAAGTTGATTTCATAGTTGTTGAGGTTTAGGAATGGTATTCCCCAATTTAGTGCTCCCACCAAACTGCACCAGTGCTCATTTCCTCTCTGCTCCAGCTGGAAGAACAAAAGGTAGAGATCACAGGTTGAGACAAGAACAATTTACTGGAAACAGCAATAAGAACACAAAGAGTAACAGCAACAATATTAATGACAAACGTGTACAAAGAGAGGGTGATTTATATGCAAAATTCTCACCAAGTCTGGGACAATGAAAACCAACGATGGAGAGGTTCCTTATCCCACCACACTTTCTTTCCACTGCAAACCACGCCCTTCTACCCAGAAGCCAGGAAGTCCCCTACCACTGGATAAGCTGAGGTGATTAGGTGATAGATTAACAACCTAGACACGCCCACACAGCTCCAGGCTCCACCCTCATGCAGCTACTGCAAAAAAAAAATTAACTCTGTCCTGGCCAAAACCACAACAACAGTGACTAAAATTTCAGTCATGTTTTTCTAATTAAATAGATTTGTTTGCAGCTTGTAAAAATAAATAAAGATATACAAAGCCTTTAGATGGCTGGATTTCCAAGGGCTTGGGTATATGTTACTGAGAGTTTTATGTTACTGGTAAAGGATAAACAGTCTTCTGTGATAGATTATACATAAGGTTGCCTTGCAAGTATTAAATAATTGATAGAGATTCAAATGGGAAATAAATAAAAACTGACCTTATTTACTTGAAGTTTTCTTCCCTGCCTTGGAAAAGGAATGCCCATTCCCCAATATATTTGGGAGAAGAAGGTAAATTTGTTTGCTGCTTTCACATCCCTATTTTAGTGCTTATGGAAGGAAAGAAGTGGATTTTCGTGGAACCCTTTCTCCTGTGCTGTTACATCTTCTGTACTCCTTAAGATTCTTACCACAGCTGGTGGCTTTCCATTTCAAGAACTGAATCGATCTGAACACAGGCGAGAAATTACACTCCCCTTTGCCCTCACCTTGGCTTTGTTCTGCACTTACAACCATGCCAAAATTTTGGCATTAAAGGAGTAATCTCTGCTCCCAACACTAATCACTTTGGCTTTATGGGGTTTTTTTTTGCATAATACAGGAGGGAGAGTTGAACAACTGCACCCTAAAGGCAGATGAAGAATATGAGAAGCTGTGGAAACCAGGCAGTTATGAGCAGGCTGGGTATTCATTGACTCTCTGACCGCAAGTCTTTTGCTTCTTCCTCGCCTCCTGCTCACCAAATTACAAATACATCCCATTCTTCTATGTATTTGTAATTTGGTATCTTCAAGTTTAGAAGTGGAGGCCAACTGAATGCAGAAAGCATCACCTACTCTGTTATTGTTCACTGGGACTCCCACCTCCATGAGCATGTCTCCTGACTGATGCTGGTATTTTCATTGTGAAAATAAATACAGAAGGCAACACTCAGAGGCCATTCCCCGCCTGGCTATGTTTCCTACAGAAATGAATTAGCAAAAAATGAAGCAAATGTGGTTGCACTTTATATTGGTTTTCCTCCTAATAACTTTTGGGTCCACAGGCCAATTTCAACTCTATTTGACAGAAGGTAAAAGGCTTTAGGATTATTACCTTCCTACAAAGCGAGGGGAAATAAGCATCTGGATAGAGAAGATAAGGCCAAATGAGTACCCTGCAGTTGGAAAAGCAAACAGATTCATTAAACCTGACAGCAGCCTGCTGGCCACCAAGCGCAGGCTACCTATGTCACTGCCTTTTCCTGGGTGAATGTGTCAGAAGGGAGGTGGGATGGAGACAGAGTAATTCCGAACAGCGCAGGAATACTTATCCAATATATAGAACATATTCCTATACTTCTGATCAGGAAAGATTTTGCATCATAGGAAGCATTGGAATCCATGAATTTTCAAACAAAATTGCAGTCCTGAGCAAGCACTGATATTCTGTTGTGGACCATGTTAATCCTAAAATTGGACCTGTGTATGAAGCTCAGATTAGCATGGGTGAGATGAGGAAATTTAGGATAAAACCAGGAAACAGGTAAAGTCTAGTGTTTTGAAGTACTTATACACAATTATCTAAATCTATGCATTGGCTTCATTTGTTGTGGCCTGATTTCCCTGGTTCTGAGTATCTGAAGCACTCAGCAACTTATAATAGTACTCACATCCAGGTCAGCTCTCTTTAGGTGGCTAGATAAATGTGGATTTAAATGAATTATTCTAGATAGTTGAGTTTGGTTTTGTGATCTGATTTTCAGACCTGATGAAAAGTAGAAACTCCCATCTGAAGCCATGAGCATCTGATCTTTGCAAAAATAATTTAAAAATGACCAAGTTCATGGTTGGAAGTTACCCCTAGGTCTTCATTTTGGAGGGGAAGTAATTAAAATGTTAAGTTTTACTGTGAGAGGATATAAAATGGAGAACATTTCTGAGAAACAATGATAATCTATTGTTTCAATAGAAATCTGCTTTCATTAGCCAAAAAATTATCATCAGCAGACTATCAATATTAGTGGTGCTACAGTGTCACTCTATTAGGGAAATTCCCCTGGATGAAAGACAAAGAGACAAATTGTTCAGCTCTTACCTCTACTGTGGCCTTCATTTTGCCACAGCCACCTGTGGGGCCTTCCAGAAGTCCTCTGTTTCCTTCCTTCTTCCCTTTCCATCTCCATGTGCTCTCCACAGGTGGGTTGTAAATAACTGGGCTGTTGGTATCAAAGTCCTGTGGCGTTTCGGGCTCTTGAGACAGTGCTAAAGAAGGGTTAGGAACTGTATGAGGCTGACATTCCCTATCCAGAAGAACTGGTTGGGGAGGAATGTGAAGCCACACTCTTCCTGAATTCTCTTCAGGAGTTTTGGGTCTGGCATTAGAATAAGAGAGAACCTCTTTTTCTTTGAGGATTATTTTGGTCTGAGACTATGTGGAGGACCCCACCTTAGGTCGCACAACTCATATAAAGTTTGAACAAAAAAAAGTAAACCGCTATAGAAGCTGTAATATCCTATTATCCGTAGAAACAAGAAAGCTGAGTGTTTTTGGCAGAGGATCTGCTAAAAGCATTCCAGAATGATCTGAAAATGAAATGCACTGCACAAAACCATTTGGTAAACTAGAAGTGGACACATCTAAAGTGTACTTAAAACAAGAAAAGTATGGAAACAGCAACTTTGTTTTTTTACCGCAGGGACACTGACAGAGGAGGAAGGTCTGTCTCATGATGAATTTAGTATTGAAAGGACACATAAGATAATTTTTTCGAAGTAGCCTGTTATAGCAGACTGTCAAAAGGCTTCTAGCACACCTTTGTTTGGAATCAAGATTTCACTACTAAGATTCTGGCCTGCAAAGACATTTAAATACCATTTTTCTGTTTCCTGAATGCCAATTAGGCATTTGTACAAGAGATACACCTTTTTGAATCTAAACCTATATTTTTAGACTACATAAGACAGCTGAATGGGGTAGTGTATATATGATGTCTTTCTATTTTGTGGTGCCTCTATTCACATCCGATCTCAGAACAGAAAGAGGTTTGATGCAAGAGAATGTCTCCATATTTTCAGACTCTGAGGTAGGCTCTTGGGTCTCAGGGCAGTGAGTAACCTCTTCCACAGAGATCTGAAATACAGATGTACAATGTGGTAAAGGTCTCCCTCACTTCTGATGACCCGCCCCATGTAGGGCTTTGCCCAATGATTTTATGTAGTACTGTCCCTGTTGGCCCGTGCTACTCTGGTTTGTTCTTCTTTACAAATAAGTGCAGAGTGTCACAAGAAGACAGGGTTCTTTGGTATTTCCAGACTTCTGTGATACCTCCTAGTGTCCACAAATAAATAGTACATGCTGCTCTCAAGCCCTATCAGATAGTCAGTGTTTGTGTCATGTTAGTTAAAAATGTAACTGTTGAAATACATTGGAGGCAAACTTTACAGGTCTGATCTGGAAATCTTCTCACAAAGGATTTACTATTGCTTCCTACCGCACCAGCACCATATTCTTGTTATGAGTGCCAGAAGAGAAAATCATGTCATTTTTCCTTCTCGCTGTGAAGAGAACAGCAAAGAGGGAAGCCTGAGTGCTCACTGCCCCTCTCCCCTTGTATGGTTCTGATGCTGAAATCTGGCAGCTTTGGTTTCCATGGATTCATATGTGTGTGTGTGTGTGTGTGCTTGGAGACTGTCTTAATTTGCATGGTTCACTGCCAGGTGAGAAAGAGTAATGGCTGAATGTACAGAGCAAACATAGCTGGAGTATCAGACTACAGCTTGCTGGAACGGATTGAAATGGTAGCTGCTCAAGACTTGCAGACCTTTGGCAGGGCTGTAAAAATACAAATAATACTGAAGGAAGGGAGACATTCTGACCCCAGCAGCAGCAGGACGCCTTTGTGTGCAAGTTCATCCAGGATCTGACTAACTGTCTCGTAAGGTCCGTGTGGAACGTGTGAAGATTTGCAGTAATCCCTTACTGAAACAAGACAGCCAACTTGACAGCCAAAAATGGCGCATGCAGCAGGACCCTGGCAGGGGAACAAGTCCGAGCACAGTTCCATATGGAGCTGAGCTATCATCCTTTCATGTAGCTTGGCCTTAATACTAATGCCTGAAATAATGCCCTCCCTAAGATTGTCAGCCCAAACAATGGACCAACCAGCCAGCCAAGGGAAGGAACAGAAGAGAGCTGTGACAATTCAGCTGAGCTGGACAGTCCTGTAGCCAGCCTTCAAGACTGGATTTTGGCTGTGATGCCTGAGCCCTGCCCCAGGTGTGGTGTGAGACTCAGAGGCACTACTAGCAGGCTCTCCCTCCCTCTCTCATTTCACACTTTCTTTTTCATGCCAGTAGTGCTCCCTCTTTAGCCTGTTGGTCTCCCAGCGCTGGAGCAGGAGTCAGCCTGCTGAGCCGAACCCTGCAAGTTGTGAGGGCAGAGGCTGTGAGCATCACAGAGGGGACAGGTCTGCAGCATCATGCTTGTGCCAGCGCTGCCAGGCAGGACCAGTCTACATCTTGGTTTGTAGGCAGGGATTAGTCAGGCAAAATTATTTTAGCTCCCTGGGATTTTCGCCTGAGCAAACATATTACGCTGTAAAGTCACTAATTAATTTAGCTTCAAGTCAACCGCACTAAGGCTATTCATATTGCTCTCACAGACAAGGATTTGGAGGACGAGGAAGACTGAAGTTTCTCCGTGTTTGTCCTGCCCCACCAAAGCCTGCTTGTCCTTGGTGGTCTTTGACAGGATGAAGGGGAGAAGCAGTGTGTCCCAGTCCTGCTTATTGCCTGACTTCACACTTACGGCTGGTAGCTTGTTTGTGTTTCACACTTAACTTCTCTTCTGCTATCGTCAGGATTAATAATTTCTTTCTTCAGCACTTTTTCTAGTGAATCCAGCCCCAGCTACTGCACCAGCAGTGTAAATACAGCCAGAATATGGCTACTATATGAATGCATTTGTGTGTGTGCATGCACATGTATGTGAGTGTAAGAATAACAACCCTATGAAAATTTCAATATTTATAGCAAAAGCAGAGAGATTTAAGTAAGCCAAGCTTTCAGATGAAAAAGGAGAGAAAGGTTAATCACTGATATTTAACATGGAGCATTTCTTAAAATAAAACCCATTTTACAATAAAAAATAGATGAGGGGTTGTGCAACTTTGGCGTGATAAGTGGAAAACGAGCCGTTTGAAGCCATGCAGCCCTCACTCTTTGGCACAGAGTTAGTTCCCTTGCAAATACAGCCACACAACCAAGACCACATTTCCTTTTGTAAAGAAATGTCGTTTTGGGGGGCAAAAGGAAAATATGAATACCGCTCTGGAGCAGCACTCCTGGACCCAGTCTCCTATAATAGCCCTAGAAAAACAGGGCAGATGATGTCATGGCAGCTGCTGATTGTCTGACAGACAGTTTCCGCAGTGCAACATGAGGCCCTTTGGTCTCCCTGTCAGGGAGATTGGCAGCTGAATGGCACCAATGAGCGCTGGACTGTATTCCCTCTGGGAATGCTGCCCTCATTGATGGACAGAAAGCAAAGGGAAAGATTGTCTTTGAACCTGAAAAGAATCCCCTTTTTTTCTTCCTAAAGCTCCTGCCCCCGCTCTCTGCAGATCTTTTTTCATCCCCTTTTTTTAAAGGTGTTTTGTTCTACAGCAGTTACTGAGCTTAATGGAACTGAATGACTTTTCCCCTTCACAATCTGTCAGTCAAAAGCTCAACTCCAGAGCTGTTAAATGAAGTCCTTTCAGAGTCAGACAGAGGAAGAATGTGTCAGTCATCCAACAGACCCTGTTGTGTTTTAATCTGTCAGAGGGGTGATAGGGAGAGCAGCCGGGCTCGGCAGGGGCACGTTCCCAGCAGCAGCTAAGAGGCCCTGACAAATCCAGGTGCTGGAGCCAAGAAGTCAACCGGTCATAAACACGGCGAGGTATGGCGCTCCGAGCCCCCAGAGCTCGGCTTTGCAGTCGCCTGTGAAATGTTTGGGCAAACTTTCAGCAAAGGTTTTGCTGTGAGCATTTCTAGCAGAAAGCCAGCCTTTAAGCACAGGATGGGTCTGTGTAAGGCATGGCTTTCGAATTAATATAACTCTTAACTAAAACACTGGAGACAGTAATCCTCCGGATGAAATGCATTTAGATGGACTATGATTCCAAGCCATTTCTGCCGAATTACCTTAATTTTTTGAGTTTCCCCCATTATATGACATTCCATTAATCTTGCCTATTAAGTTAAGACTGATGTGCAATTTGTTCTGGGGCTGAACAGTTGGTCCTATTCACTCAAGCGCTGGTGTTTCACTACACATTATGAGAAGTGCCCACTGTTGCTCTAATAAGAATAATGATCCTTTACTTTCATTTCAAGGGTTTGCTATTTCATCTTTTTTTTTTTTTTCCAGTGAGGGAGTAGGTTTAAACAAACAGCTCCTGTTCTTATCAGATCTCATAGGAAATGTCTTTTGCCTGTTTTCACAGAGATGGCAAACTGTGGTTCAGCACACAATGTGGTTCTGTGTTACTGTGGCAGCTGGACTCCCGATGCACTCAAATATGCTGGCTTTCCATCTGTAATAAAGTGGGTTTATGAAGTGGGGTTTATGTCCCCTGCAGGGCTGTTGCACTTTCCCTCCAGTTTTGCATACCTGTGCTCTGATGCCAGGCCCAGCAGAGCTGGCAGAAGGGATTCCCTGCCTGGGAAGGATGCTGTATGCGATAGCATTTTCTTTCCCAATCTGTCTGCCTGTTCACTTGTCTGCAAAATCAGGGAAAACCAGTGGCCTCTCACAGCTTGTCATTTTCTGGTTTAGATAGTCTATCATGCCAGTATTTGCTTAAAAGCTTCGGCAAAATGCATTCCCTCTGCCTTCTCCCATTACGTCCCCAAAACTTTCCCATGTGTTTGCTCAGAGTGATGAAGCTCTGTCTGTTGTGGGGCTGTGACCAGTCCTGGGCAAAAACTGTTTTGGAGCTTCAGCTGCTTCTAGAAACCTGTCTTTCATGATTGCAGATAACTATGGCTATAGAAAGCGTCACTGCTGTAGAAAACTGCCTGTTCTGGTTATCTAAGAGGTTAAGCTCAGAAATACCAGGCTTGCTTGGACAGAGTCCTAAGAACAGCACCTGACTGATATGGTGACAGAAGAGGTTTACAGTGCTGACAACTCTTACCATAAATTTTCAAGTCGGTGGATGTGTGCTAGGATAAACAGAGTGCTTTCCTTTCACTGAACTAGAACAACAACCAGAGGTAACAGCCAGTGGGGTACAGAGCCCTTGCAGGGATGTAGAGGTGTGTAAGGAGTCACCTCTGCCTGATCTTGACTTGTTTCCTTTCACGGCCAAAGGAAAAGATCAGAGAAAGATACATTTTTTGAAAACCTGCTTAGGTGCCACTGTATAATTTTGTTGAGAATTACTCGAGGTGGAGAATAACCTGACGTCATCCTGCTAAGCAACATAAGAGTCCCGAAAAGGATGGTAAGGTGAAGTCGTTTGCCTTCGGCTGCAGAAAGCTCTCTGCATCTGTTTAGATGGACTTATGCTCTCTAGGAACCAAGTTGGTTTGCTGGGTAACTGAATTAGTAGGGTATCTGCTCTGTATCTGCTGTGCCCCAAAAGGAAAGTGTTGCAGTGTGGCTGGGATGGCCAACACAAATCCCTACGAGGGGAGCCTGCACGGACTCTTCCTCCATCTGTCACTCAAGACTAAGCTTAGGGTGGAGGAGGTGTGGGAGGGCATGAGTGAATGGAGTCTGTTGTCATGTAGATTATTTATCCTCAATGTGGAGGAGTAATTAGGCCCAGAGGGCAGTCCATCACTGTCCTCAGGCTGCATCAGTGGAGACGGACTGGCTCCTCTTCCAGCGATGCTCGGAAAAAAAACCGTGCCGCACACTGAGCCCCGTGTGGAGCACATGGTGATGGTGAATCTTGATGTGGTCAGAAAGGTCATCGTCCCCACTGAAAAGCAAGAGAAGCCCGAGGAGCACTGGCTGACAAAGGCGGTGGCCTCTTGTCTGCACATGGACAGGAATGTAATTGCTGAACATAAGCTGTCCTTGTTTCACAGAGAAGGATCAGACAGCCCCGTTGGGGTTCAGCTGATCTGAGGGAAGGCATGGCCCTTTATGTGTATTGAAAATCTCTCCGTAAAGAAAGGTTCCTTTAACAGTGCCGTAGCTGATAGCTGAAACAAAAACCCAGCCACACTGCCTGGGCTAGCCTGCAACATGGGCTGCAAAATGTGGGAAACAGAATTTCTGAACTCTCAGAATGCTCTGAGATCTTCCCAGGCTGGTTAGTGTCCTTGCTCTTTTTATTGGTGGTTTGGGTTTTTTTTTTTTTTTGATTGTCTTGTTTTGTTTTGTTTTTCTCAGATCCATAACTTACAATGAACTAAACAAATTTCCTTTGCTCGTAGGTCTGGTTATTGTATATTTTTAAGTACATATGGTATGATCCCATGTGCATGCAGGCAAGCAAAATATAATTCCATTGGTGGGAATGAATGATATATCAGTTTGGATGTCCATCTATCCTGTCTGCATGCTCAGCCATGGAAAATCTTTGGGCTCTAGCAGCTTGTCACTCACTCAGCTAAATAAGTTTCGAGCCATCTCAACATCTGCTTAAAAGTGGCTGGACTGCCACTGAATTGCAAAGGTTCAATTCAACCCATATAAATGGAAATTTTTACTGCTGGCATAAAAGCATTTACAAGCTGAGACATATATTATAATGGGAATGAAAATAAACCCTTAAAAAAATCTGCACCCCATTTGTTCAGGCTGTGCCTGAATGTTCCCATGCTGAGAAGCACTTCTTGCCATTTATTAACTGTGACTTTAACTAGAAAGTGAAGCTGTTCATTCAAATAAAGTGCATTCTTGGGTTTCCTACTGGAATAGCTGTCATTTTGCTGAAGGGCCGTGTCTCAGTGACACATATGCCAGCAGTAATGGCTGCCCGATGGCGCCAGGTCCTTATACATCCAATATTTCCCGCTCCTTGTACTGATGCTGAATGCAAGCCCTAAAACTCCCCTGTGAATTTTCCCCCCAAAGAGAGACAGCAAAATATTTTTAACAAGGTGTTAGTACTTGTTTTCAAACGTTTGTGGGCTGAATTTTCTTGACAAAAATCTGTGAACCCGGACAATCAAATAGTCATGGTCACACACACACACACACATACACACAAACTTTTAAACAGAGTTGTCCCTGTCTTCACCGAGCCCAATCTGCAGCTGCACAACCAATTAGTGATATGTGGGTGGGTGGATATATTTTCGGGAGAAGTTATTCAAAACTTGTACTTTTATGCCCAGAAGGGTTTGTATGTGTGAGTGCCCCTGGTAACCACACAGGGGAAAAAGTGCAGGTGTTCCTGTTTGCAAAATAACGCCTACAAAATCAGAGACCAGGTCAAGAGCCCAATGAACAGGAGATCCTTCCTTCATTCATTTCCTTAAGTTAAGCCCTAATGTGCTACAAACTTCTTCTGGTTATTGTTAAAGGGGAATGGAAAGTTTCACAAAATCTCTCTTGTAAAGAAGCTTATATTACCCTTAAAGAGAATGGGGGCTGGGGGGAGGAAAGACCCTCATCTGCGGTATGGCGATTTCAAGCAGCGAGCTTGGAAACCCTGCTTTTAATCCAGGAATTTAATTTCAAACAGGTGCTGCTGTCTGTCCTGCTAGGGACCTGGGAGGATTTGAGATCCTGCTTGCTCCAGGGAAAAGGTTGTGCAGCCTTTCCTGATGCTTGAAGGTGGCAGCCTCAGACCCTTTCAGTGGGTGAAGGAAGAGGCTGGAGCTTGGCACAGTGGTGAGAAGGGGTGGGAGGCTGGGGGCCCAGGGGCCAAGTGCTGGGTTTCAGCATTGGGTAACACATGAGTTGCAAGCCCGCTGCTGTAGGTAGGCCATTCTCACTTTTGCACGGGAGCTGGAATACTCATCTTTTCTTTCGCTGACATTTCGCTCTTGGAGGTCTGCAGACCACGAGGTGGCATCTCCTTCTCCCAAGTGATTTGACTACCCCCACCGGAGGTCCCTCCCAGGGCCTCGAGCTGTGTCTGGACCCACACAGCCATATTCTTTCAAGATGTTTAAGCCTCTTTTCATTAAGTTTGCCCCAGTTCTTCCGATGCTGCTCTTGACCCTTGCTGTCAAGTGTTATAGCAGGATATTAAACTGGCACCCTCTGTTACACATTAAGAAAACAGCCATGAAACCGGAGAGCTTGGCGGACACGCTTTCTGCAGCCTCTCGGTGAGGGCATCCTTTGAACATCAGACCCCCTCCTCCCAGCTGGGTAAAGTCAGCCCCTACAGCGACAGTCCCCTTGCCTTCCCACAGGCTGCTGGGTTTGCCTTTGCCTTTGGGATGAGTGGCAGCTGGACCTCTGGGCCATCGCCCTCCTGAGGTCAGTGGGAACCACAGGGTATCCCAATGCTTTTGGGCTGCCTCTGCTGGGGCCTGGGAGCTGGTCTGGCCCACCAAAGGCTCTTCGTTTTGGCTTCTTTTTGTGTGCAAATAATTATAGGTGCAATTTAAGTGACCTCAGTGTCTCGCTACTTGATTTGAAGGCACAATTAAATAGCTAGACTTATAAATAGCCTAAATTGGACCTTTCAGTTAATGTTTAGAACCGCAATAGGGGCCAGGTTAGGAAACTTTGACCTTGTACCTGAAAATTAGCTATACTGTGCATTTAAACTCCCTAACTCATTGAAACCTTATAGACCCTGACTTCTAGTCAAACCTCTAAATGTCAGCTTTGCTGACTAGGAGTACATGTCCCCTGGGGACTGTTCATTGTGCAACAAAATACCCTTCTAGAAGAATTAGTATCACCCTGTCTTTTTATCTGTTCCGTCAAAAGGAGCAAAGTGTGAAAGAAATGCTCCTTTCCCCCGAGCTTTGTGTTGTGAGATCACTTTGGAGATCCAGTGCATTCACCCTACCTTCTTGGGGGTACCATCAGTTCCAGTGGTGCAGCTCAATCAACCTCCTGGAGGTGTGGATGAGCCAGGTCTTGCTCGAAAGGTCCTGTTAATGTTTGCAGGATAATTTGCTTAAGTAACAGTGACCAGAGTGAGCAGCTACACCACAGTATAACCTTGCCTGAGCTGCATGAAAATGCAAAGGTCTCCACTACTCCACTACATCAGATTCTTCCTAGAAAAATCATTTTTGCAGAAAGTAAGATAAACAAAAAGAATCTGAGCTGTTCAGCAACCTGTGAAGGAAGACAACAGTACTGAATTCTGTGGGATCAAAAAGGGTCCTTCAGCTGTGCCTTTGAAACAAACAATTTCTTCTACTGGCAAAATCCAAAATGCACTGTGAACCTTTGAACTCAGCAATAATCCACAACAATGCTTCCTGGGATCTGCTGTTATTATGAATAGATGTAGCCATCTGGATACGTCTAGCTATTGTTAAACATGATGTTTATATGACATCATATGCACCTACACCTCTATAAAGAAAGAAATGCTGTTTTCTGCACCAATGGTTTTGTATCTCGAAAGCTAACACAGTAATTTTCCACCCTTTTATGATTAATTCATTCATCAACCATTCTCCATCAAAACTGTGAACTCCTTAAAAAAGCTGCATCTGTAGATCACTATCTAATATTTATGAACTTATTTTCTTTCATCGTCTTTCCTTGACCTGGAATCTCCCAGAGGTCCTCAGATGACTGGCTGAAAACCAGAAAGTAGGATATACCTTTAGAACCAGGTGGGAAAATGATGGTGTGAAGGTCTTAATATTCCTTTTGAAGGGAGCATCAGGCCACACCCCAGTCTTTTGCTGGATGCTGGTGGACCACAAGAGTAGGGGCAGCATTTGCTCTGTGTTCTTTGTGCAGAGTCCTCTCCTTACAGGTCAGCAGTGTCACAGCAACAAAGGACCAGGCAGGAGGTGGCTCTGTTTTGGACTGTATTTGGCCAGCGCCATTAATAAACAAAACTTCGGTAATCATTTTGCAACACGACCTGACATAAGTTGTGCTTCCTGTTATTTCCATCAGCCCTGAGGGTACCTAGATGTCAGCTGGGAAATAACCTCCATCAGTGGGCTTAAGCCTACAGTAGGTCCCTGCTTTTGTTACTTACTTTTGTTAGTGCTCGAGGCACGTGGGCCCTTGACATGGGCTTGCAGGTTACTGGTTAGTGAGATGTGATGCCCAGGAAGGTTTTGGTGTCCACCAGGACTCTGGCGAATGTCTTGGCTTTTCAGAAGAAGGACAGACTGGGAGGGATCGTGGGCTGGGAGGCATGGCAGGGCGGCCTGCACCATCAGCATGGTTTTAATTTGACTCCCAACACGCAGGGCGAGATTTGATGGCCTCCTCTGCTGTTTGCTGCTCAGTCCACGAAGTCACTCTTCCTTTGCAGAGACCCGTTCCTGCCTCAATAAATAGAGCTTTCCACTGCCATTATTTATTTTACTGCGGGGGGAGCTCTTCGTGTCACCTTTCCCTTTTTTAATTTCGGCCTCTTATGGACTACATGCTGGTTTGCTAAACCTGTCAATCTGAATGAGTAGCCCAGGGAATACAAGTTCCTATGGGATAAATGCTCTAACTTATGACTCATGGACTAGAATAGTAAAAGCTGATGCATAAACGGCCCTGGGCACTAGCATACCACTGATGTTTTAAATTTATCTTCTTCAAATGAGAAAGATGTTTTTCTTCAAGACATACAAAAATATACCAGCTCAGTGCAATCTAAATGAAGTTATGTGGGAACACTGCTCTGCACTGTATTGCCAATCTTTTGTGTTTATGTATAATTTTCCATAGGGCATTCCTGTCTGTAGAAGTACTCAGAGCGCTTTCCTGTGGACTCCTTTTGACTGGCAGGAATACTAGCAGCCCTAAGTGTCATGTTGTTCATTTGTGCACAGTGTTTTTACAGCCATTCAATAGCATCTGTGAGTCATTTGCCTGCTGAGCCTCCTCGGCCCTTTGGCGTGTGTCAGGTAGAGGTCTCAGGCGAGCAGGGAGAGGGAAGGAGGACTGGGCTCTGTGACAAGAGGTGCCCAGCTGGCAGCTGTGGTCCAAAAGGAGTGTGCGCAACTGCCCTGTCTGCATGGGTATGACTCCAGGGAAGGTGTCAAAGAGTTTGGCCCCTAAGTTCCGCCAGGACAAATAAAGTGGAAGGGAACTGTGGACTGTCGGATGCCTAATTCTGTTTTATCACTCCAAGAGTTGTTTAGAGAAGTGGCTCACTTCCCAAGGAAAGGGTAGGTGACTTCTCTCCCAGAGCAAACTGAAGACAAAATTGATACTGTCTGTTGCATGTGGATATCTGGTCCTTCCATTTACTGGGGCTGACTGGGAGGTGAGCCTTGCCTGTGTCTGCAGATCCCCACACCACTTTGCACAGATTTATTTTCAAGGCTTGTGTGTGGACTTCCACAGAGAGAGATCTGCTGGGAAGGCAGCACTTTTTGAAGCCATTCTTCTGATTTCTGTGCCTCCGCTCAGATATTCAGCACTTATTTCCTGAAACTTGGCACAACTGAAGGTCCTAGCTGTGCTTTGAGGAAAAGGCTGCCCTTGGTTCTAGGTGAGATCTAGTCTGTTTCCTGGCAGCGAGGTGCTGCAGAGGAAGGGAGAGGGGAAGGGGCAAACCTGGATTTAGCAGTCAAATTCAGAGCTGATCCAAGCAAAAGCATACAGCCTGCCTGTGGGGCAGAAACCCCTCAGAGATGGGGGGCAAGGGTGAGCCAAGTCAGAGAGGACCTGAACATGGAATGCTCCTGCCCAGAGCCCCATCTTGGCAGCTGCCATCAGCAGAGAGCCCCTGGGCTGATGATCCTTGGTGAATCATATGTGACTTTTAACAGCAAAGAAAGAGACTTGTTTACTTTCTATTCTCTGAACCTCCATGGATTTTTATTCTGGAGGAAAAAGGAAGGGGAAAGGGGCAATTTGCATTTAGTCATGAGGGACACAGTGCATCTAGTTCTTGAAATTCCATGTGTAATTTAAAGCGAAAAGAGGTAAAAGCAAAAAAGTACAACGCTGTGCCATGGTAGGCACTAATGCTGCTGTAGAAAGAGTGGAAGAAAGCACATTTTTTCCAGAGTTATTTGCATGTAATCCTTGGACAAAATTGCTCTGCATGACTCACTCATTCCTCTGTTTTCCTTGTCATACTGAGTTCAATGTCACATAGGTTCCTGAGAATAAACATTCTATAGATTTTGGGCAATATATAGAAGGGGCAAAGACATGAAAAAAGAATAAAAAGATTTTATAAAAATACACAGACTACAAAAAATGTTTTAAAATATGGCAGAACCTCTGGATCATCAAAAATATTCTAAAAATTTCCTGAAGGCCGATGTCTGCTTTCTCAGCCACTCTTTCTTGTGAGATTCCAGCTGCATCAAAAAAAAAATTGCCATCCGGTTTGGTTTTGGATGCAGTTTACAGAATTGGTATCTAGGGCAGATGCAGAACTGAATGTTGAATGTGAAAATACCTTAGATTTCAAGTTCTTCTTTTTGTGATCTGTACTTGTAAGATTAATTGAACTATTTCAATTTTACAATCAGAAGCATTAGAAAAATACTGTCAATTTTCATGTCTAAGACCACGGCTGATGTGACTCCAATATTGGTCTTGAAACTGTAGTGAAAAGCTGAAAAAGAGCAAAAGGAAATGATGAAAAGTTCCTATGTTCTCAATTATTTATTCACTGTTTTTCCCCCTTCATTTTCACTCCAGGGATAGTAATGAGTTTTACGAATGTAAGGTGTCAGCTATAGGCTTTTCTGTTGAAACCTCTAAATTTATGGCTCCTTGGGGCATTACAGGCACGGATAATGCATAATTTACAAACAGACTTGAAACTTTCATCTTCCTTTTCCCACTCCTTTTCAGAGCTTTTTGTTCAAGGAGTGATTTGTTTTGCTGTAGTGGAAACCATATGCTCTTCTAAATCTCAGCGGAGTGTAGAAATTCTGCAACGTTGCCAGATGTGGCCAAAGAAACTTCACCTGACATAGAATTACACACTCTTCTCTTCCTCAGTCAAAACCATCTTTGTAAGGGGGCATTTCTTCCTGCTGTTTGGTAGTGGGCAAGAGGAGACCGAACCACAGCCATCTGCAGCAGGCACGGTCTCTGCATCGGACTCCTGAGGTCTGTGCCCTGTTTCTGGTGGGGCAGGAGCTGGAAGCTTTATTGATCCATCTCACAAGAAGATAGGTCGATAGCTCTTAAATGGGAATCCTGCTTCTGGCATTGACTCCGGTTTGTTGCTAAGGACTTGCCATATTGGATAAAACCAGTCTAGTTCAGAGTTGGTGTGAACATGGCCACACACTTGTGTGTGTGCTGCAGAGAAGGGTGGAAGGAACATCCCAGTTGAGCTGATAAGAGTTACTTCAGCTGAGCTCTCTCTGTTGTTTAGCAGTTAGCGTATGATTTGAAATAAAAGTTTTTTTGTTCTCCCTCTTTTGTTCCCTAATAGATTCTAAAACATTGGATGCTCTTTTTATTCTAAAAATTCCCTTGTTCTGGTGTGTGTCTGCATGACTGCTTTTCCTTGTGGCTATAAATCAGAAGGTTGAGGTGCTTAGGGTATGAGAGTGGAGGACGAACTCTTCCCTTCACTGAAAAGTGCAAAGTTGTGAGGAGAGCCTCCAAGCACAGGAATGCTGAAGGAACATGGGCTGAACAGAACTGCATGAAGAGGTGTAGATCCTCATACAACCAATTTATTCCCAAACTGAATAGGACTTGCATTTCCCAGGTACCTTTGTGGACTACTTAATTGCAGGTCGTGGATGCCTAGAAATCTGGTAGAATCCAACACCACGGGTTTGGTAAGTGCTTCAGTGACTGCCATTTAGGCCACATCTAAAGTGAGGTGTCAGTAATCTGAGAATTGTGTTAACAACATGGTTTTGCCTTCACTCCCTAGTGTGATCAAAATGTTATTTCATCTTAGGGTTTAGCTGGGAGCTGTCTTGAGCATTTGTGCGACCATGGGGAGCCATGAACATCCCAGCTGCATTACCGATGGAGTCACGCCTTCCTACACTGTCTTTGGGACAACCGGGGGCTGAGACGTGGACATGGCTCTTGTCACAGGGTTAAAGATGTTCCCCTCTGCCTCCCATTGGTGGATCATGGACATGTTGTGAAAGTGTCCATCTGGTGAATCCTCAAGCTGCTTTGCGCCTCACCCTGAGGCCGTACTCGCTCCACCTTAGTGCCGCTGCCTGCGTTGCTGGGACAGTGGCGCTTTGGCTCTTTCTTCCACCCAAGCAGCTGAAACAGCTGTGAACATGCCCTTCTGGTTTACACAGTGCCTTAAATATAATCATTCCCAGCCCTTGTGGTCATACTGCCTACAGTACAGCTATCTCCTTCAGGGAGCAGGCGACACCAGATAGGGAAAACACATACAGATTTTGTTCACTACTTTAGTATGTTGTGGGTCTTTCCCAGGGTGTTTGAAAGAAACAGAGCAGGAAACTTTCTGAAGGCAGTGCCCCACATTAATCCTCGTCTGGGCACCACTGGTCTTCTTGTGCAGCATTTCCCTTCATTTCCCAGGCTCTGACACAATACTCACTTCTAGATAAACGGCTCAAAGTAACTTAAGACTTTATTTTGCCCCAACCTTTCTGTAAGTCCAGGCAGATTCCTACTGGTGTCTTTGTTTAGCCTTCCTTAGTCCTACTCCATATGATTCTCGTGCCTCCTTGCAAACAAGAGGCATCTCCTAGATTCCAGGTAGTCCATCAATCTAAGCAGCATCGTCTTCAGCATTTTCTCCTGAGACTTACCAGATGGCTGCACTTACTGGTCTGGAGACGTGAGTCTTGGTAGCAGAGCCTCCTCACGTGTTCTCTAGCAACAACTCTCAGCTCTGTGTTGTGACTGGTATCAGCTGTCAAAACTGACAAAAGTTTAGTTTTCTATGTATTTAATTTACACACACCCCTGTGCTCAACCCCATCTGCTGTGCTGGAGGCCCCCTTACTGTACACAACGGTGTGATGGACTGTGATTTGGGCCACTTTGTTGTTTGGTTTGTTCTGCTGTGTTGTGTTATACGTAGTTTGAAGCCCAAGGTTTCCAGCATAAGAGAAATGCAGCATTCAGATTGTGTGCTGTGAGGTTAAATGGGATGGTTTAAGTGCATACAATCACACATTATAAATTGATTCCTCAACATTATAGGAAAATCTAATTTACGTGGAAGCTGTGTCTTTTTTTTAACTGCAATACCTAATTCACACAAGGAATGCTTTCTGGCACATAGGATTGTTAATTATTCTTTTAACTTAAAAATGGGATAAACTTTGATAGCTTTATTCAACAGGGCACTGTGGAAATACAACAAATCAGCACAAATACACGGCCTGTCACAGTCATTCTTGTATAAAATATGACTCACAGTTTTGAAACATATGGTTACACAAGTTTTAATTTAAGTGGCATCTTCTTCAGTCAGCAAAATGAGGTCTGGCTTCCCTGCGGGAAGTGGAGTCAGCACCTTCACCTGCTGAAGTGAAAAGGCTCCCCCAGTGACTGGTGTTGGTTTCCACTGCTGGTGTATGGCTGAACAAAAATGTGAACCTTTGCACTTGATGCATGCAGGGAAAACCCAAGAGCCTTGCCATTCATTATCTGCAAGCTGCTAGAAACGCAGCTCATCACACGCCTTGTGGTCGCACGGCCTGTGGTCCCACTGCCTGAAACCCCCCACGTGGATGACCAGATGCACCCCCATACCATAAGCACTAAACTTTCCCACGAACTCTTGTTTTCAATTTTGCCTCTCGGCCTCGACAGGGAGAGACCCTTACCATTCCATCTCGCCAAATATCTGTCTATCTGCCTATCTATCTGTCTATCTATCTGCCTATCTATCTGTCATGGATTATTTTACTGGTGCATCGGGTAGATTTAAAAGCCTCCCTTGATCCTGGAAAGGAAATAATAATTAGCACCTACTCTCACAATAGGAAACTATCATCTCTTCTGGAGGAGAGGAATAGGGCTTGTCCTCCCACTCCTGACAGCTGCTGCTGGGAGACATTTCTGGGCTGTCAGAGCCTCTTTATGCGCAGATTCTTTTGTAAGTCTTCATTGCCCACACCAATAGGTCTACCCTTAACATCTGTTTTTCCCTGTGATTATTTTTTTTTCACCTTTCTCAATGTTTTTCCTATCCAATTCATTCTCTACTGTCCCTCCCTTCTGGTCATTCTTTTCTTTCTACTTTTACTTGGTCTTTATTTGATGCTGAAAAAGATTTTGGGGCAAATGAAATGTAAATCGAATCTAGATTTGTATCAGGCTTTTCTGGAGTTCTGACAAAAGGTGAGTTTCCTTAGGACTGGGCAGAGTTAACCAAAGGAGGAAAATTGGATGGCCACTGAAAAGACAGGTATTTCACTGTAGAGATCTCATTGCAGAGCAGTTCTTGTAAATTCGAGGAGAAATGTATCTATAAAGAGTTTGCCCAGGCCTTCCCAGTACACTGAAATGGAGTCATCTGATTCTGTTTAAAGTTTTTTGATCCAAAGAGCAGGAGAACATTTCCCTCGTAAAGAGTATCTACAACTGTGTTTGAACCTTTGACACGGGAAACTGAGGAAATTAAACCAGCTGCTACCAGTTTCTCTGGAGCCAGAAAGATGTAAAGCTTACACCAGAAAGATGTAAAGCTTATAGAAAAACAAAATGGTCTTTTTTCCTCATGTTGTCATTTTCTAAAAGGAAAAAAAAAGGAAAAAGCTATTTTTGGAAAGGGGGAAATATCTTTGCTTGCAGTTCTGTCTGCAATACAATGTGTGGCTGATAAGAGGCTTATGGTTTATATTGTTATTGTGGGGAACGAGATGACTTCTGAAGTTGGAGAAGGGCTGGAATGAGGCTAGCTCCTTCTGCTGCCTTTGTCCTGTCCTGAGCTGTGCCCCGACAGTGAATTGCACAGTATCTTAAAATGACCTTTCATTCAGGCTGTGTGGAGGTACTTTTAGTCAACTGGTAGGAGCAAGTGACCTCCGACCTTCTGATATTCAGTGAGTGCATGAAGGCATTTTCTGCTGCTGATGGGTGGTCCCAGTAGACGGTGGCCACAGATGTCTGCTCTTGATAAATTCAGCTAGTGGGAGGGGACCTGTCACTGGCTTCACTGGAGAGCGAAATATGTAAGTTATAGGCAAGTGTTTCTGCTGGCTTTTAAACTCCATCACCGGTGGAGACTGAAAACTCTTGACGGTGCCTTGCACTGCTTTGGGATAGGTTTCAGTGCCCCCCTTAAGTCCTTCCACAGCTGTTCTGGTCCTGTGGTGGGGACCCAGCTGCACCACTTGCAGACAGCTCTGAGTTTCCTTCACCCTGATAGCTGGGAAGCAGGGTCAGTTGCTGGTCATGCGAGTTTGCTTTTTGTTCTGGAAATTGCTTTATGCATCTGGTAGAAAGCAAACTTGACAGCATCCCCCTTACAGTGAGTTAGCCTGGTTAATTTGTAATTAGGACTTTCTTGCACTGGAAACCTTCATCTGAGAGCCCATTGTCAGAGAAATTTCTGCTTCTTTGGTCATAGCAGCTTTTCAGAGTGACTGGCCAAACCCACTATCATTGCTGGTTGGGACAGCTTTTTCAACTTCACCCAGCCCTCTTGTCCATCCCCTTCTTGCTCACCTCCTTTCTTCTGGTGCCAGTAATTTCTCTAAACTATTGTATGCTGCTCAGTGGCAATAAATATTAATAAAGGTATGTCACTTTACTGCTGGAAGAGTGGGAGAAGAGGTGAGCGATGTACGTTTCACTTCAGAGGCTTGGCTCTCTTTGGCATGCCTTTTCCTCCCAGAAGAATTGCCAAATTATATTCTAGTTTCCCTTCCCAGATAAACTACATCCTCACATCTGTCTGGCTCTGTTCCAAGCTGCTCCAAGTTAGTAGGAGCTGGGAGAAAAGTTTAACATGCAAATTGAAAATGTCAAATTTCGGCTTTGTTTATCACTAGTTTTGTAGAAAGGAGGAAGTAGAAAGTCTTTCTGTCAGAATAGCTCACCGTTATTGTCTTGCTTCGAGTGAATGAACCTCTGAATTGCAGTAGAGGGAGTGTCTGGGATGCTAGGAGAGACTGAGGGGACAGTTCTATAGGAGCAATCTTGGATGTGCTGGAAGAGCTGGAAGAGTCTGGTACTGGGAAGTGTGCGGCATCGGAGTGTGCCTTTAAACAGTTGGACGATTTGGACACTGGGAAGCAGTGGGGAAGAGTCAACTGCACAAGAGGTGTGCTGTCACACTGAGGCAGGTGTGATGAGACTTCTGAGCTCAGTGTGAAACCTTTCCACAGGAATGCTATGTGCTGCACTGACCCGGTGTTCCACTCTTTAATTACATCGGTTCTGTCTGAAAGACACAATTCCGTGATCACACATCCCATTAAAACTCAGAGTATTTGTTTATGCAAATTTAACACGTCCTTTGGGAAACACAATTTCCATGAAGAGCTCTTGGGGTGCCCAAGGTGCTCTGCTGTGAATGCGATGCATTTTAATTACACAGAGCAAGTGTATTCTATACAGAGGATGTTTGGTCTGGAACAAACTAGAAGACCAGAAATGCCAGGGTAAATTTAAGTAATAAATATTAGTAATTCCATCAGAGGACAAACCTACCAGGAAGAGAAATTAACCCAACGAAGTGTGTGATCATGGTAGGACTGATGCTGTGACAAGAATTTGTGCTCCTTCGGTGCAGAAAGAGAATGATATGAAGGCCCCAAATAATGGGAAAGTTGTTCACGTGTGAGAACTGATGTGCAAATATGTCTGAAAATAATGGGAAACTGACATTAACTGAATTTGAGAAACGGAGGAGGTAATGAAAAAATCCAGAAATTGATTTATCTATAACTGTTCCAACTCTGTCTATTTGTTTAGTTTTCTTCTGGTTGTGTTGTAAAACTGGAGATGAGCAACTTTTCCGACATAGCAGCAAAGAAAAAAATGCCACATACCACCTAAAATTGAGTGTTAATATACAGACATGGAGTAAGGCTTTGCTTGGTGATGTAAAGAAGTCCGTGTCCTTATTTATGGAGGCTGAAATGTTATCTGAAGTGGGCCATAATCTCTTGCTACCTCTGCCAAACGGGGTCTGTCCAGCATGCTGCCTAGAACAGAGACAAGTTTCGACTGCAGAGGTGTGGTTTGTGTATCAAATGCAGATCTGATGGAGAGGTGTTAATAGCAGGCACATCCTGGTGCATTCTATGCAAGTCCCCCAGTATGTGTCACTTCAAAAATACCCTACAGCTTCAATTGGAATATGGATTATGACACTTGTGATGATTCCATGATGAAAACCTGTATGAAGTCCTTACCACAGGAACAGTATTCTCTCAGCTTCCCTCCCCCATTCAGAGAATCAGCTCCTCATAATAGGGGGGATTTTCTCTAAGACAGCAGCGAAGTGATTCATAAGGAGTTGAAGAAAAATTGTTGAAAAAGATAGATGAAGGCTGCTTAGGGACAGAACAAGAGATGAGCTAAAGATTCCCAGTGAGTAATGATGCTGAGAAAGTTGTCTAGGCTTGTTGCATATGTCAAAAATACAGACCACACTGAGTGGAATAGTATTATACTGGTGTTCCAGGGAAAAAATAAGCACGTTGCCATCCATAAGTACTTACTGGACTAGTAAAAATTGTTTTAAAAAATCGTAAAATAAAGGCAGTATTTCAAAACTAAACATATTTGGGGAAAAGAACTTTTTAATTGAAACTTTAACAAGAGATTCTATTATTCTTTCTTTTTTTATATATTTTGTGCAGTTTTTTTTTTCTTCTTGAATTTTCATGTGTTGAATTAAAGTGGAGACTGCTTTTAAGGATTACTCATGAACATCTAACTTAAACATAAGTTTAAACAACATCATTGATACAGATGGGACTAAGAAGACAGCTTACACTATGGATGCTGATATTGTTCTTTTAGTTAAAGTGGAACCCCTAGTTACAGAGTAGGTTATCTACTGCCCTTCTCTGTGGGGCAAGGTCTATTGAGTTAACCACTGCACTTAACTAAAGCTGGATTTGAAATAACAAGGGAAGAGTACAATTCTATAGTTTTTTGTCTGATTCCGAAGTCCTTACCTGCAGAAGTAGGGTGAGTTAAATCAATGAGACTATTCACATGGATAAGCATTAATCATACGAGTAATGAGAAAAGGTTGAAGGGTCATTCTTAAAGTTGCTAAGAAGCTTTGCAGCTGCTTCATATGGACTAACTATCATTATATTTCCCCAGTTACTGCTTCTAATGCAGTAGTGATTAATTAAACTAGGGTGATATTGACCCCAAGCCAGTTTGTTCCCTGTTCAAGCCCCCTCTAAATGGTGTCTAGAGGGCTGAAGTGGGTGTGCGGTGTGCAGGCCAAAGCCTACAGCAGTGCCTCTGCATGAAGCACATTCCATCCTCTGCCGGTTTCAGATTTCCTTTCTCAAGAAAATTGTCTTGGCGCCTGAAATGGAGTTTCCAGTCCCCATCCCCCTCTTGACATCCCTGTCTGAACATATCAGTTATCATCTCATGCTATGGCACAGAGAGCATAGAAGTATTTATAGCTGGCCATGGCTATCGAGAGAGATTTGCAGTAGTCTCTTCAGTGGTTCCACACATGCCTAGAGTAATTACTTTCTTTCCCTGAAAAAGTAAACTCGCATCTTCCAAAACAGCAGCAGCAGCCTTGAGGCCGAATATTCTCCCAGGTGTTTCGTTCCCTCGGCATTTACAGACATCAGGATATCATTTCTGCTGCCTCTGACTGTTCAGGGACCGTCCCTACTTAGCTATAATACCATTACCAGAAATCTCCATCAGCCTTGAAGCTGAATGATCCAGCAACCCATTGTTTCAGTTCTGAATTTGCCTTCTGAAGGGACAGTCATGACCATATCAAAACCATCTGCTTTTCTTGTATTGCGGAGCAGAGTATGCTGTATTATATGATTTGTGTTAATGGCGAGATTTTCAGCAGCACAGGAGAATCTTTCCAAGCCTCTGATTTTTTTTAATCACTGTTATCCTTGCTTCACGCATGGCTGCAGTGCAATGTAAGAAGGAACCTTCTTGTATTTATTCACCCTTTCAGAAAGAAACTGACTGTTGGCACTTTTTCTTGTCTGTTTCCTTAGTCTGACATATTTGTTTAGTTCTGATATGTTATTGTCTTTGTTCACCTCCTAAGAAGAGCCTTAAGAGGGATGAGCCACTTTGGTTTTGGAGTTTTGCATTTCCTCTTGAAATATATGGACATTTTTGAAGGCCCAGTATATAGCGATTTTCTGCATCAAGGTGTCTGAGTTCTTATTATCTTCATTAAAACAGAAGAAAATTTAAAAGGAAAATGATAATATGCATTCTTATCACAAGCAGTAAAGTATACTGCTCTGTAGAACTTGTTATCCTTGCACCAATGAAAATGCCCACACCAGAAGAAAAGAAAAAGGAAAAGGAAACACAAGAAATAGTGTGGGAGATTTCCATACTTGATTCTCACTCAGTACTTCAGAAGATGCTTCAGAAGAAGATGCTCTGCCAGAATACCGAGGGAAAACATTATTTCCAACTCCAGATGAGTTACTTCTTGCCCAAATTTGCACTTAGTCTTTCTTTCCTGTTCCTTTACACGCTGTGTTTTTCATGAACAATTGTCTGTTAAGCCAGTATCACACTCAATAAGTTATCTGTTTCCAACAAAGAAAGAGAGAAACAAGAAAACTTCCCTTCCTGGGAAAGAAAGGCCAGTGCTGCCGGCATAAATCAACAAAAAGTGAGTTTGTTCATTTAGCTATCCAGAAAGTCCTAATATGTCATCATGTCATGTACAGCATTCGGCTGCTTTAATAGTGTTATCCTTTTCTCTTTTTAGAAGGGAGTTCATTTCAGTAAGCTTGTAAAGTACAATATACTGTATTAGTGGTTTCATTATTCACGGGGACCAACAGAGAAAAGAAAGATCTTTCCACACGTGATTAATACTTCAGCTGAATACCATGTGCTGGATGTGGGCCATCCATCAGCAATTTAACATCTGTAATCTGGCCATTGTGAGTCACTACTAACATCATGAACAAATCATGGATGCTCTGTGGTCTTAACATAGTTTATGGGTCTTGTATGAATTGAATGTGTGTTCAGCCTGGGGATGAAATGTGGATGGCCTAAATTAGAGGCAAAGGAAGTTATGAAAAGGAACCTTGCCATTTATTTATTTATTAAGTAGATGTATATGAGGACTGTTTGCAAATGTCTGGCTCTCAGCCCTTCCCTAACAGAGAAAGGTTAGAGGATGGGAACCAGTGGAATTTAATAGAAATTCAATGACAAAAAATAGTAAAGCAGAGGGAGGCGATCAAATCCAACACACAGGCACAACCTCAAACCTGCAAAGGCATGCAGAGTGTTTGATGGCAAGTCTGGCTTTGTTTAACTACACCCAGCACCACGAGCTGTGGGCACCTGCACACCAGTGTGGTGGGTAGGGTGGGGGTTCCCCCTGCACCGTCTCCCTTGCTGAGGACAGATGGCCTTTTTGCACCGTGCTTGCTCAGTGCTGTGACTCTGCCAGCTTTAGCTTAAGCAAGGATCTTACAAATGACTGAGGGCAGAAGAAGCTGCCAAGGGAGTAACCCGGTGGTGCTCATCTCCCTCGTAGGCCGATGTTCACCTCTAACTGCACTCACTAATTCATCAGCAGGGAAACCACTCCCTTGTCTAGACAAATTTCCCTGTGCCATGACCCTTTTATTCTGGGCATGCTGACAGCAAGTGGCATGTCTCTGTGGTGACTCAAGTCCTGCCATTTCCCTTGCCTTCTGCCCCATCCCACTGCAGAGATGCTCATGCTGGGGGTCTCCTGGTTTGTGCTTCTGGGCCTGTGAGGGACAATATGCTCAGGGAAAGCCCTCATTCCTGGGATACCCTGCCTTCCTGGGTCTGAGGGACAGAATTGGTTGATCACGAAGGAGCGTTGTAGAGTTTGGCTAATCATTCAGGCGTTTTCTGAAAAGGAGGGTGAATTTGGATTAGGACAATCTTTTTCTTTCTTTGGCTTGGGGAGTGTTACAGTGGCTGCTGCCAGCTTAGATAGATTCTGTAATGCATGTTTAAAGGTACTGATCTCTCCTGCAACTGGATTATATGATAGTTGCTTTGGTGATGCGAATAAACAAAAAAATTGGGACATGCCTGGTGCTGTTTGGGGCGGCAGAGCTGTATAATTCATAATTTTCTGTCTTCTCCATTCCTGAAGAATAAATCTGATCCGGTCCAGGCTTCTGCTTTGGTTTTGTCTCTGCCTTCACAGAAAAGCAGTGCAATAGCTCTGTCAAGGTGAGTTTGGTTGAATGGCAGGTTCTGGAGGGGAACATGAACGATTTCTGTAAATTGCCTTCAAAAGCAGCACAAGATCTTTCAGTCAATTCTAAAAGAACTGTTTACTGTTGCATATGGCAGTCATTATTTTGAATAATAAACCTACTGAGAATCTGAACAAGTATGGGCCAACAGATGGGTCATCTTGCTTAGCAATTTAAGCAAGTAATTTATTTCAATCACCAGGACAAAGCACGTGAAGATTATTAATTCTTTTCCAAGACACATTCAACAAAGTCTCGCAGCCTTCTGAATCTTGTAGCCATTATGGAAATGTACACCTTCTCTTTCAGATTTGGGACCATTTTTGCTTGCTTGCAGCATTTAGTTTCGTATTTCTTACCAATAAATCCCATTTTCTGATTCAAATTAAGAGAAGGTAAGAAGTTAATAACTATAAAATTATAATGCAATGCAATGTCACCTGCATTTGGGTAGTGCTATACAAAAGCTGTGCACTAAGCAACAAAAACAGAGAAGCTCTTACGTTATTTTTAGTAATAATTATGTATCCTATCTTCCTCTGAGATGATTAGAGCCAGGAAAAAAATGTAAATATGTTTCAGCTACCTCTGGTAGCAACAAGACAGAATGGTTTGCCAATTGCATTAGTTACTAAAGTCTCCTGTTCCTTCTCTTTGAAAGTAGATGTTCAGCTCCCAAAAGCCACTGAAGTGATGACTCTGAGAATTTAAAATTTGTTGTCGTCCCAATGGATCAGGATGTGCAGACAGCACACGTACCTCGGTACCATTGCACACATGGGTTTTCACTCTGATTTAGAGCTATTGCCACCAGAGTTGTTCCAAGTCCAGGGAGTGTCCCAGAACGTCTGCTGTGACTGATGTGAGGGTGCAGCTCATCCCACCAGTGAGGACAGCTTGTGTAACATTTGCTCACCAGTGCAGTATGAAAATTTGCTGTGGGCTGTGCCACAGCTCTAGTTGAGGAGTACAGCATCACTGTTGGAGAACCAAGTGCTATCCCAAGGTGTGTTCTCTCCAGGTGGGACAGCCCTGTTCCAGCGGCCCAAGTTTGCTGGCATGAATGACTTCTGTGAGAAAAACAGAGTTGCTTTGGGCACAAACTGGCTTTGCAAAAAACCTCCAAACCCTGCATTGAGTTTCATACTGTTAACATGCCTGATAATTTGCAGTTGTAGAACAGTGCAGCCAGAGGGGGTCGTGAAACAACAGGAGTGATTTTGGTACCCAGTACCAGAGCTGCTGCAAATCAGTTCCACAAAAAACTTCCTGCAGGTCTGTTCAACGTTTGCGTGTCACAGTGCACTTGGGGCTCCCTGAGGGCAGCATCATGTGGTTGCACTGACCTAGACCATGCTCAGCCCCGTGGCCGATGAGATAAGAAAAGTTATCTGGTTCTTGAAGAAGCTGGTGGGCTGCAGTGGGAGCTGAGGGATCCAGTAAGCATGGTGGGTTCTCATGTGAGCTCCCTCAGCCCGTGGCAAATGCAGCCAGATACATTTATCTAAACCGGTTCATTTAACCCTCCTTTCAGACATCAACGAGCTCATTAAACCTGTGCAACTGGATTGTGTGCCTGATTTTTACAAATAGCAAGCTTTTGTAAATATATAGCGTGTTTACCTGAATCTCTGCAGTATGATCAATGTTGCCATATAAAATTTAGCTACTGATATTTCATTTTGAGCCATAAACATTGAATGTTTACTCTAAAATTGCAATGTTTACTCATTAGCCGATGCCTCGTGCGAGTAGAAATAAAACTTGTCACCAGTATGTTGTTCTAGACATTAAAAAATAGTGAGTGAGTTATGAAAAGAAACTCCTTCCTCTTTTGGGAAATCCGTGGGTGGTTTCGAGAAAGCTTATGGAGTGCTAAATGGGCTTAAGAAGCAGTAAGTACCCCTGGAAGATAGAAAGGTAGAAAATGTTAGAAAAGCAAAATAACAATCCATGTCCCAATGCGTACTCGTCTCAAAGGCTATTTCTCTTCAGAACAAAAAATTTCTGCCAAACTTAAAAAACTCAAAATATTTTACTTTGACGTTTTCAAAAGGAATACTTCTGAATTAATAATTTCCCAATAATTGTTTCATCGAGAAACAATTGAATTGAAAAAGCTTGGAGATAGCCTTTTTTTTTTTTTTTTGGCTCAGAGCAGAATGAATTTGTTTTTCTTTCACCACAAATGATGAAACATGGTTAGTTTTGGATCTGAAGCCCATTCCCTTTGAAATCGTGCGGGATTTTTTCCCTCCCCGCCGAGACTCCATGGCACACCTGAGCCTTTTGCCAGGCTCTGACCTCTGTTCTCCACTTTGTGCCCCCAAACTGACCATGTCTCTTGGGCAAATGCTGCCAGGCACAAAGAGCAGTGGAGACCTGCTCTAGCCTGTGTGATCTTACCAAGCTCCTTCAAAACCAAAATGGAAATTCCTGTTGGGAGCCAGCTGGTTTTGGATGCATTAGTGGCTTAGCCCTACTTTCCCTTTTATCTCTATTATTTCAGCAACATTGCTGTGGTTTCTGAACTCTTTAGTTACAGCACACATTGCATCTCCCACCCATTGCCTTAAGAGCCTGCTGACGCCTTCAGTCCTTTAAGAAAGAGAAGCCTTAATGCATTTAGAGAAGAAAAAGTTCCAGATGTTTTGCAAACTATCAAAATACACTGGATTTTCTTTTTGTAAGGAACTTTTCACAACCTGATAAAAGCCTATTTTCTTAGCAAACAGATTATATGTCAGCCAGAGGTGTGAAACCTTACTAGAAAAGAACCATATGCCAGTTAAGGAGAGAAAATAAAAAGGCCGTCTCCAAGCATCACTACGTGCTTTCTGGTTCTCTTAAAATAAAAAAAAAAATCAGTATCTAAGAAGAAAATTTAAACAAAGTATGTTAAAAATAGTTAAAGGCAAGCCAGAGTTCCAAATGTGGTATCAAACATATTGACATGGAGTTTTAGCTACCTTTTTTTTTTTAACTTTAGACAGAAAAGTATGCAAATCAAAAACTACAGGGTCTTTTTAAACTAAATTGAGTGAATCTTTACAGAGGATGGATGAACCAAGCTTAATTTACTGAAGTGGTAAGCAATAATCCCATTAATGGAATAAAACCCTGAACTACAGTAGTACATTTCCTGCCTCTTGTGTTATTTGTGTTGAAAAACTGGTAAACTGACTCAGCAAAAAAGTTATCTGCATGAACGTCTTGTTTTGTGTTGTGACAGACAGAAAGGGTTTAATAGAAATGCAGCCTGATAAAGTCCTTTTCATCAGCAAAGCTCAGCGTGCTCTAATGAGATGGAGAAGTTAACAGGTACTTTCTTTTACAGGTGGGAAAATAGAGATGCAGCAGCTTCCAAGAGCAGAGCTGCAATGGACAGGAATCTCCTTAGGTGTGAGACTTTAGCTACCACACACTGTCTAAAGGGAATACAGGCACTGAAGGAGTGCCTTGAGACACCTTCTTACTCTCTCCTCTAACTGTTTCCCGGGTGGAAGCCTCACACTGCCCCAGGCAACACTTGTTTCCGTACTTCTGTAGGGTTATGAAGGATTTGCAGGTCTAGCAGAGGAGCCTCTCCATGCTGGGCCAGCTGCTGTGGGTTGGAAGTGGAGTGCAGTCTTGGAAAGCTGAAGGCCAGATGATGCTGCTGAGTGCCACATTACGAGCACTGCCTGCCAGGCTGGGCTCCCTCCTGCCCTTGCACGGTCTGCAAGGCAAGAGGCTGCAGCCTCCCAGACAGGGTGCTTCAGCACAGGAGGACGTGGTGTAATGCTCACCAGTTTGCAGTCAGGAATGAACCCAGCAAACCCGTCCCCGTGCAAGGACACCCAGCAGGAATTAGGGGGATGATGAATAGAGCCACTTGCAGACCACACATGCTGCTTGAGTGACTGGTCTCTAACTAAAAGCAAGGCTCTTTGCCAGTGGCCGAATTCCTTGGTACGCATTGTTTTGCCGTGTTAAGGGATTAAAGTCACATGTTGTATTTGAAGCTCTCAGGATGAAAGGCTTACTGACCTATGTGGAATGATGGTCGCTCACAAAGGGCTGGTAAGTTGCCAATCTCTTTTTGTTGGGTCAAATATCAATTTTTTCTCATTAATTTTAAGCTGTGGGTTTACCTTTCAGAAGCTTGCTTGTTATGCCTTTTCAGGTCTATGTTTCAATACAGTTTTGGCATGATTGCAAGTTCTCATGTCCTTCCCTGGCATGAGCAGCAGTAGGCAGCTACACCAATGTATTGGTCTATATTACACTTGTAAATTGTGCACTGAAAAGCAGTACAAGTCCAGTCAGACACACTCACCATCACCTAAATAACAAACACCTTCAAGGTCAGACTAGAACTGCAGCTCATCCTTTGGAAACTGAACACCAGAGAAGGTTCAGGGAGTTTTGCTGACACTGACATCCACCATCTGAGCTCCTTGCTCTCATCTCCCCTCCTGTCTCTGCTCATGCACTGGGTGAAGTGCACTGCAGGTGCATTACAGTAGAGCCAGGAGGGATTTTTACTTTCCCTGTCAAATCCCACCGAAGAGATGCCTGTCCCCTTTGTGCGCTTCCCTCGGGCCAGGGCAGTGAAGAGGAAAAGCTGAAGGAGCACTGAGTCACAGTCACATCTGGTTGCCATGCAAGATTCCCTGCAAGCTTTGGAGATAAGTTATGTGTACAACAGACAAAAACCTCGTCTGGGTCTAACATGAGGCTTATGAGTAGCAGAAAGTGTGCACACTCTGAAGATGATAAAGAATTGAGAATTGAGTGAGACGGGGATTTGAAGTAGTAAAGCCCAAGTAAATCAAGCAGGGTTATACAGAGCGCTTGCTGACCATCATGAGCTGGGTCAAAAATCACAGGGCAAAGCATGGGGGGAAAATCACCTCACTTTGCAATAGGTGAGGAATTCCTTTGTAAGGAATGTACATATCAAACCAAGTGACAGCAGGGTTACTGTCTCGAGTACAGTGTCATAATAGAAAATGAATGGACCATCAGGTGCAAACAAAAGGTTTTCTTGTTTAGTTGGAGATGGCCACAGGAACACGATCTGGCTTGGTGCTAGAAAGAGTGATACAATCATTCCTTTGGCAGTGAGACCAGCTGAAAGAGAAAGTAGAATATGAGTTAGGTCAGTCACCTTTTCTGTGTGGAGTGGCAGCATGCTGCCTCAATGTGTTGATAGCCCACAAAAAGGAAGACAATACACGTACAATATGTGTAGTTATAACACAATAAGATGCATCCATCAGTGGGGTAGAAGCCTACCTACTTTTTGATCTCAGCAAGAAGGCAGAGACCATCTTTTCTGAGGAAGCCCTTTTAAAGGTGGCAGAAAAACGGAAAGAGGAGATGGAAGAAGACAAACTGTCCCCAGCTCAAGGCTGAAGGCAAGTTCCTTTTGCATTGCAGAAGAGGTGGGTTGACTTTTAATCACACAAACATAAGTAAAACCCCCAGACACTCAAAGTGCAAAAAGGACACATTCCCTTCCTTAAGTGTAAGCCAAATGGAAGAAGTTCAATTTGTAAAAGGATCGTATTCCATCGCTTCTGAGCAGACACCTTGCTGAAACCAAATATTTTTTACATGTGATGCATCAGCAGGGTTCTGAAACTCTTCTTAGTAGAAGCACAGAACACGTTTGTTCAGGTTTAACACCTTATATGTGTAAAAGAAACTATTTTCCTTGCCTACTGGTTGGGTTTTTCTTGGCACCTATGACAACTCACTGGGAAAAGCAATAGATTTGTGATGGTCTGGAGGTTACTAGAGACTACCTAGATGACACTTGGTTTTGGGAAAAAAACCAGAGGCTCTTAGCAACTCTGAACTGAGCCACATCTGCTAGCTGAAAGTTAAACACCACCAGCATGCCATGGAAACAGCAGATATGTGAGAGCAGGTGACAGGGTGTGAGCTTCTGAGCGACCACAGTAAGGCTGTGACCATCACAAACACAGCTCCTGAGCAGGCAAAAAGATGTTACAGAGATTATGAATCAAGCAGGGAAATGCGGGTTTTAATTGGCTACCCGAAGGAACAATTCAATCTCATAAGGGCAGGGAACTGACAGAAAATTTGCAATTGCCCTAGCTGTAAAGAAGGAATTACAGAGACCCTTCCTCTGAAGCTTTCTGATGATAAGTACAAAATTAGGATGTCCCCACTCCCTTCAACATCAAGGGCACAACAAATTATAGGTGGTCTTTCTGGAGTCTAAAACTATTGTTGCTGCCTCAGAGAAGATCCACCTGGACACAAGGCAATGCAGAGGCTGACCATCGCTAATCACAGTCAGTGTTGTACACTTAGGGCCCAACGCAGCCTTCATCTTCTCTCATGTCTAGCATGTGCTGGCATGAGGAGCCCTGCCAACTCAAAATCATGTCTATAAACACCTGAAGGGAGGGTATAAGGAGATAGTTAAGGGGTGTGGGCTTTCAAACTGTGAATTATAATGATCCTGCACAGGCAGGTGAGCTGGGTGAGTGAACTGATTTCTGAGGGCTTGTTCTTCTTGTTTACTGTGCCTCCCACAGGACGCGAGGAGCCCTGTTGCGCTTGCTTTGCTTTTGTAGGTCCTGCCTGGGTGTGCTCACTTGCCTTCCAGCAAATGCTGCCCTAGGACAGGTGCATTCTGTCCTGACCGATGGTCTCCAGCAGCTGAGGATCTTAGACCTACCTGAAATATTGTAAAAGTCTGAAAAAAATCAGGACTTAACAGCGCTTCCCGTTGCTGCTTCATCTAAGATAAATGGAGCATCACTTAGGAAAACACAGCAATAAGTGCAGCAGAGATAATCATTCCTTGCCCTATTTGCAAGATGAAGAAGTTGACAGAAGAGCCTTTTTCCTTCATACAGTAACTGCATGCAGGTAATTGAGTCTGTTACTCATATGTAAGAGGCTGGGATCATCCAAGGTATAAACACCTACTGCTGCTCTTGGAAGCTCCCACTGAAAGAATTCTTATCAAGAAAGCTTTAAGGGCCACTTCATGTGGATAAAAGCATCAGGAAACATCACAGGGAAACATTAGGAAATAAAAAGAAAGTAAGACTTGATATGGAAAGCTGGACTTTTTATTGGATGCATTAGGATGAAAGAGCAGATAACAGAGAAGGGAGAGCTGCTTGATGTCGGGTCAGAAAACGGTTCTTCAAAGCTGGATCTTCTGGATACCTTTTAACTAAATATGGGCTTGTTTTTTTTGTCTTACCTTTCACTGATGGATATCATATGAGCAACTGTTCCTTGCAATAACTCTCAAGAATTGTGGATGTCTTTGTGTCATTATTCTTCTTACAAGCTACCCTGTTACATTCCTTTGTCTCCAGTAGATATGTAGATAGATATTTAAGCTGTGGTACATAATTTCCAGAGGATTAAAATTTAAGTTAACCCTTTCCCTTTCCTTTCCGTTTCCTTTTCCCTTTNCTTTTTCTTTTTCTTTTTCTTTTTCTTTTTCTTTTTCTTTTTCTTTTTCTTTTTCTTTTCCTTTTCCTTTTCCTTTTCCTTTTTCTTTCCCTTTCCCTTTTCCTTTTTCTTTTCCTTTCCCTCTCCCTTCCCTTCCCTTCCCTTCCCTTCCCTTCCCTTCCCTGTCCTTGGAATGGCCCAGGAAATTGTTTTAGGATACATCCCTGTTTTTAATTTCAGTCATCAAAGTTAGTTTTCAGTTTTTGCTCAAGACACCTAGTTCCACACAGCGGAGTGGTTATCAGGAACAAACAGAGCAGTGAAGTGAAAAATAACTGTGATATGCATGATGCAAAGAAGAGGAAGAAGATGCAGGACAGTAAGAACCAGTAAAGTTGTTTATATACTCAAGGTGATCATTAGCAACACTTGGTTGAAGTTTCATGACAAACTCATTCGTAATGCTAAATTTCTGGCAAACCTTCTTCACTCTGAGGAATATGAAAAGTCATTTTTCAGCTAGAAGCTGATATATAAACCAGCAGACATAAGTCTTTGCATGGGTTTTTAAAGCTAATCTTTTATACAAAAAATTTTGCAATTCTGGAAATGCCATTGCCAAATATTTTGATGTTTTCATCTGCAGTAGAGCAACAAAAACCCATATTCTATGGTTTTACATTGGCAAAGCTGAGGCATTTCACAGAAAGACCAGCCTGACAATTGCTAACCAATTTTTCAATAGCCAAAGCAGATGGCACAGATTATTGTACACAATAAAGCATTCATATGGATATACCACAGCTGGACCCCAGTTAACTTTCTTTTCTTAAAAGGAATCTGCAATTTGAGCTGAATTGTGGGAAGGAATACTATAATTTTTCTGACCACCAAAAAGCACGTGATTTCTTGTTGTGTAATTCTAGTGAACTGAGACATTTTGATAGAAATAATTTCAAATACTCCAGATGTTAAAAATACTTCTATTCATCATTGTTGCAAGTGAGTCTGCCAGGATTCAATGACAGATTTCTTCCTAGAGAATTTGGGGTTGCTTTTCAAGCTTTACTGCGGAGCGTTTTCTCAGCGCCTGTGACCTGACGGTGGAAAACAAGGTGTGTGTCTTTTCACAGGAGGCTTGGCTTGACTGCCTGCATTACTCGAAGATAGAGACACAACTGACCACTTGATTTGAAAATCCCTAGCAAGGGCCGTCTTTGTCTTTAAAAATTAGATTGTAAATTCTCTTTAAAAGTAGTTTAAAAAAGGATAAAGGCTCACTGCTGGAGAAGGAAACAGAATTTGAGACAGAAGCTTTTGAAGGCTGTATGGATCTAGCTGGTCTGGAAGGGTTATGGGGGCATTGCCATTACATTCTGATGAAAATTATACACTTTTTAAAAAATTTTTGCTGTTATGTGCTTGTTAAAAATCTTTCTCCCTGTTTTCAGAGCTGCTAGGATGAAACAGGTCAACAAATCTCTCTCTCTCTTATAATATTGCAATAGTTTAGTAGGCAATAACTGGCATATTGTAATTTCTCTCAGGCAATTGCTTTCTTCCTTCACACTCAGTGAGATTCTTTGAATAAGCCTCAGACACTAATTTTTTCAAAGCTGAAACATAATACAGCACTTACAAAGTTAAAGGTCATTTTTAAAGACATTCTTGCTATTCTGCAGAATTTTCTATTTTTACTCAGGGTTGGTTTTAGAAGCTGACAGGAATTATTCAATATTATTTTAGACTATTCTGTAAGACTTAAACTATTTTCCACTGCATCCTCTTGAGCACTTGAAGTTTTCCCTCTATGCCTAATTCTCGATCAGAGGTGGACTGTGACCCTGTTGGGCAATAACGAGGTGTGACTGGATCGCTATTTCCTGTCCTAGGCATTTTGAAATAAAGATTCAGCAACTGATTGAATTAAATAAAATGTATAGAAGGACTGCTATCTATTTTCAGCTTCTAACCAAGGGTTCCGGCATTTCTAAAAATAATGCTTTCTATTGAAATTATTAATTGCCTCAGTGTGAACAGTATAAAAATTTCTCCTGAAGATGCATTCAAACTTCAAACAGCATTTGCTCCAGCTGCATTTATATTCTTGTGGTGTTTGTTTTCTACCAACCCCGTTTTGCTCCCAGCATAACTGATGGCAAGTGAAATAAGTTCACATGCTCAGCCATTTGCATCGGAAGTGATGGATTTTATAGGGGACGAGACATCAATAGGTCAGGTTTCCTCAAGCCATTAAACAGGGCCCAGGTACAGAGGCAATTAAATAAAACATATACCACTCTGACTACATTCTTCTCAGCCAGGAACCAGATGCACAAGTGATTATGTGGTGTCAGTCACTAAGGTGCTGACAAAAGTTACAATCAGCAATGCAGTAACGTATCAAGCACATTTTATATGGGATTGGGAACTGTTTATTAACAAGCAGGGGAGTAGCAGGGTCATACATAGTAAGAGAAGGAATACATTTATACTCTGCTTCCAGCTAATAAATTTTATAGTAGCTTTAATATTTTTAGGTATGTTGCTGAAGGGAAGTGTTATGAGACCCAAAAAGAAAGATTTTAAAGGCTCTAAAATGCTATAATCCAATGTTTACTAGAACTTTAGTTTAATGGGTTGCTTTCTCTGAAATAGTCAGGCTCACAATTATGCCTCCTTGTAACATGAATTAAACTCACCTATCTGACCCAGGGAAAAAAGTGTTTAACTAAAACTAGGAATGATTAATCAATACAGCTCACATTCCAGAAATCATTTAGCAAAATATTTCGCTATTGGTCAGAAATTGAACTTGAGTTCAGTACTCAAGAACTTCAATACTTGAACTGAAGATGAAAAATCAAGAGAGGTCTATTAGCTGTGACGTTGGATTAAAAACCTGAGCAACCTCGATCAGAAACTCAGGTTAAATTCATTGGAGGCGTTATTCACCTTTAAGTGCTGCAGCTTACCCAGCTCCAGGAACTCGCTGGGATTCCTGTGGAGTGGGGATGAGGTGCCTGAGGGATCTTTTCCCCAGCCCCTTCCCAACACTGAGACACTCAGCAGCATCTGCTCCATTGTCACAGTGGCCACCACAGAAGTCCAGTGAGTTGGTCCTGATTCCTGTGCCTCCAGGGTTGTGCCTGGTTTCAGTGGGCAGTCTGATGCTTCCCGTGACTCTGGCCATCCACAAGCACAAAAATTACTCTTTCCTTTGGGGCTTGGAAGAAAGTAGCCTTGAGGTTTATACAGGTTAGAAAATGCCCTTGGATCAAAAGTTACCTGGCAAGTATTAAGAGTTGTACATTATTATTTCAGCTCCAGTGATTAAAAGGGTCTGATGCCATTAAGATTTGTACATAAACATTTTCTTTTAGGAGTATCTTTATCTGCACCTTAATGCCAAGAATGCTGTTGTTTTTCTGTACTGTTAGCTGTGTTACAGATACTTGACTGCCAGTTTCCAATTCATTGTGTGTTCTGCTGTTGGGGTTCATAAATGGCAATGAATGATCTTAAATTCAAACTAAATATGATGTTCAATTTCAGTTCAAAAGGAATTAAAGTTCTTCTGTTGAATCTTTCTGTTTTGCAAACCTATTTTTGAGCAAAATCTAAATTTGTGTCCTTTTGAATAGTCCTTTGCGAGCTAGCTGGTAAGAGCATAACTTTTACATTAGGAAAGTAACTGCCAGTTTCTCTGGGGTTTGTTTGGTCCAGCCATATGTTTGATTTTTAAAGGTAGTGCATTTCTTTTCTTTCTATGGATGGCTAGACCTACGGATCCACTGCCTTTATTTTAAAATTAATCCCGTGTGTCCCTCAGGCTTTGGAAATATAGAAAAGCTTAGGCTGCAGAGTCAGGAATCTTTTATATTCACCAGTTAGTTCTTGGAGCTGATAGGCTATAAATGTCCTCTTCTGAGATCTGTATCACTGGGAGATTATTAACCTGGGCTACAAGAAGGGCTCCTATAACTGTGCCATGATGCCGTTCAAAAATGTTGCATCTATGAATGGAAAAGAAATAAGGTAATTTTACTTGTCTTTACCTTTTTATTTTTTCTGAAGTTCTGGACTTTCCAGAATGTTGGTGTGATCAGAGACACGTAGGTATGGTTTAGATAGCTAAGCCTGCTCTCTCAGTGTTTGTGACATTTCAAATACAAAATGCGTGTTTGTGCATCTGTACGTCCCGTGTGTAGGTACCAATGGGCTGTGCCAGCGTGTGTTGCACACCTTAGCTGTACTGGAAGAATATGAAAGTTGCAGATGCAATCACTCTGAAGTTGGGACGTGCTTGAGCAAAGTAGGCTTTGCTGATGGCTTTCACAGGTGTTTGCTGACAGCAGAGGAATGCAGAGGTGGAGGACTCCTTGGATCTGTTTCAGCTCCAGCGGGACCTGGCCCTGTCCATATATTCTCTCCTGACTCGATGCACTGGCATTCCTCTCTGTGTCTCTCTGCCATGCTAGTCCTTGCTTCGTTTCATGTCTCCAGAGCCCTTGCTCCCTGCTTTTGAGGTGCGTGTGCCAGGCTTGGTGCCTGCCATGACCCTGGCATCCCCCTCCTCCAGGCACTGCTGCTGCTCAGTCCCTCTGCCCTCAGTGGGACCACTCCACCTCTGCTTAACCTTCCTGCCTGGCTCTGGAGGGGTCCAGCTCCATGCTGATCTGGAGGGATGCAGCAGGTTTAGCAAGGACATAAGTTTTCTGCTGTTTTGCCACTGATTACTAGCTCTCTCCTGAGTAGACATGATCAGCAACTACTCAAAATCTCAGAATACAGTGAGACAAAAAGTGTCAGCAAATCTTCAGAAATTTTTACAGCACATTCTTAAGGCACATCCTGAAAGAGAGGACAGACCTGGCATGCATTGGTCTTCTCTAAAGTTAGGTGGGCAGTAGCTTCTCATGGAAAATATTTTCACGGTTTTTTAATGCTCTCGTGTGGGCTCTTTTCAATGACTTTATTTGCAGGGCGGCCAAACTGTTGTGGATAAAGTTTATGAATAAGCAGAAATATGGATGTGGACCTGGCACAGAGAATTTCAGCTTAACTGGTTCTAGTTTATTGAGGTCATTGAAAATGGGGTCTTGTAGAAGGAATTAGTAGGTGCCCTTAATAATAGGATTTCTCTCTGACAAAAAATACAGAAACATGTTTTTTCTCTCTTGAGAAATTCCTTGGTGCTTTATGTGTCCCCAAGTGGGTGAAGATCCCTGAGAGTCAGTTACAAACAGGAGTGCCCTGGAATTAAAGTAGTCCAATATATTTTGCATTCTTCTTGAATGAATACTTACAATTAAACTTACATTAGATATGATACAGTTTTAGGATTTGAATAACAAAAAACTCCAACCTTGATACCTGGCTGGGAGTAAAACCTGGTCAGGGTCTGGAAGCTAAAATAAACCATCAGAAGGCAACACTTTAAACAACAACCTAGTAAAGAATACATCATCCACACATTAAAACACCGAGCAACAGGGAAAAGGATGCTTCACTGGTAACAAAAAGGATAAAAATAATTAGTACTGTATTGATATGAAGAGGATAAGCATAGTATCACAGATCTGCTGTTTTATATTGATCTTCAGTTGTCTCAAGCCCAACATTCCTGACATTTCCAATTGCAACAGCATAAAGTCTATTATTCCAGTGTCAGCTTTGGTAGCAGTATTTTTTTAATCTTCATTTGTTTAGGTGTATTAGTAGATTATCCTGTGGATTTGTCAAGTTTTATGGTGGCAACATTTTATGCGGGTTTTTTTTTGACAGAGTCAACAGCGTGAGCAGGCACCAGAAATAAACCAGTTTGCACATCTTAATAGGCATGCAATAAAAAGTTTGGGTCATCAGCCTGCACAGACTTCCTTCATCTCTTACCATTCATTGACTCTGATAGCTCATGTATTTACTAGGTGACTCATAGGGTTGCAGTTCTCATAGCTTTCAGGCAGCGGAGCTCTCCAGGTTTTATTTAGCTTCAAAAGTTATTACTTGCCAAATTCAGGCTGGCCTCTTCTTACTCTTTGTGAGAAGCAAGTGCTGTGAGAAGTTATCTCCTTCTGTGTGTCCTGCAAACTCCGAGCACACGTCTGTCTCAGCAGATGCTCCTCTGGTGAGCAAAGGGTCTCTCTACAGATGGGCCTGGTGGAAATGTGGGGAGCAGGAAATTGGCTCCTGTTCAGCCACTGGATGGTGAGAACAGAGGGGCTGCAGTGGGGCAGTGTGAATTTCAGCTTTCCAAAAACATCGGGGAAGAGGTTGCTTTTTGATTCGTCCCACCATGATTTAATGGCATGTCCCATACAAGTTAAATCACCAAAAGGACTGCAACAATTTTCTTCTCCTTGGCAAAACCATAAATTTTAGTGTGCAGCCTCAATCCTTTTCCTGTTCCCTGAAATAAATATTCTGGTTGTGAAGAAAAAGCAAAATCCAGTCTAGAGGCTGTGCTAGGATAGAAATCAAAAAGGCTCTCAGTCTCTCAAATGCTCTGACTCCTGCTAGCCTGATAACAGCTGATGAACAAGTTTTGCCCTAGCAGGTTTTCTGATGCTGGAATTTCCATCCCCACATGCCCATTTTATTCCCTGGTGAGCAAGTGGAGTGGTGCATTTTTACTGGGAAAATCTGAACATGAGGTTGAGGACCCAAGCCTCCCACGAAGTCTGCCGATAAGACCTGGGGCAGATTTGGTTTTCTCGGATTGTCTCTTGAACTGGCAATGAAGACACAGAGAGAGATAAAAGAGAGATGGAAAGGATGAGGGTCCGAGTCCTTGTCTGTAGGATGTTTACATAGGGACATTTGTTAATGTATTTCTTGGCGGTTTGTTTGCAGAGGTATAAGAACCAGTGTATCCAATCAGAGTGCTGTACAAAGATCCAGGAAGCCTCCATCTGCTCCCCAAATTGCTCATAACTGAAGAGACAGACTGCCCTCTCATGAATCCAAAGCAAGTTGAAGAGAAACTGGAATGGAAGCTGGAAACTGGAGAAATACCTGAGTGCTGAACAGGCAGCTGGGAGAAGCAACACTCACGTTCATCCTTGCATTTGCTGAACCCAACCACCGGCAAGATAAGTTTCAGGCACTGTAAATTGAAGCAAGAGGAGATGAAAAAAACATTCAAGGAGGTAAGGAAGAATTGTCCTCCTCACCTTTGATGTCCAATACTTTTCTGGCATCTCACAGTCGCACACAAAGAACAAAGGTGAAAGCATCACAGTCAAGAATCTTTCAAGAAGCAGAGTTTGACTTGCATCCGGTTTATCACCTTACCTTGCATTTATTAACAGAATATTATGGTTTAGGAAACATATGGGCAGGGGCATGGATAGTCTCCAATCCTAGAAGAAGATCTGTGCTGATCAGTCAAGGATCCTTGACAAAACCTTCCACAGGCAGAGCTGCTGGCTGGTGTTTTTGCATTTCTTGCATTGCTAGAGCCACAACTACACATTTATTGATGTAACTAGCATGCCATTGAAAGAGACGGTTTCATTTTTTTTGTTCCTGGACTAAACTGCTTACTGCTGAATTTGAATGACTCCAATTGTTTTCACTTTGGTTTGTGGCACTACGTTCAGCAATAATTAATATCTCTGTACCTTAGGTTTCCTCCAGATGCCTGCTGTTAAATTAATGAGTCTCCTATCTGCAAAAGCCTGTTGCGACCAGTGCAGTGGCCATTTTCTCTCGCACTGGGATGCTGTGGAAGCCCTCCTTCCTTGCTTTACTGTGTAGTAACAAATATGCCTGTAGGCATTTCCTTTCCTGTTCTGTTAGTATTTGTTAGCGGTGATTAACCTGTAAATAGGTGAGGACTGTGAACGCTTATCAAAGAGCTCTGTGGTAAGCAAGCTTGAAGATAGTTGACAGCTTTCCACAGTAATTTTTTCCACACTAGTTTTTTCCACACTAAATGGTGACCTGTAGAGGCATTTGATGCAGACAGCAAAAGCTGCTCTGCAAAGTGTGCTATAGAGGTGGATCTGCAGAGAGGGAGAGGAAGGGCAGGTCAGGACTCCTATACAAACCTTCCTCCCAGCTACCTACTGAGACGCCCGTCCACTTCTGGTTTTGAGGAGATAATCACTAAACGAATCAGGCAAAATCTTACTTCCCATTCTATATGAAAAATGCTCCTAAGTTTTTGTTATTCTCCAAATAACTTAGAAGCTATGCTTGCAAATGACCTATCTATCAATAAGCTCTGCTGCCTGCAAGAACAAGTTGGAATAAAGAAAAAAAAAATCCTATCCTCTCTGAATTGTTACCAAAATTTTGTTTTAATAGCAATTTTGCAGACAACTCCAGTGATAGATGAAAAGCAAACAGTTCTGCTAAGGAAATTTAGGAAATTCCTTCATCATACCTCTCTGAAGAAGATACTGTTATAAAAGATTACTTGACAAGTTCTTTCTTTTTGTTTATGTTTTCCTTTTTTTAATTTTAATAGCCATTTCATCTTTAAAATAGAACAAGATTTGGAGAATGGTCTCTTTTTGCAACCACTCTGAGCAACATTGGACATCTAGAAGAAACTGGACTTTTAGGACAGGCATCCTGACACTTAGAAGGAAACGGAAGATATCCTCCTGACTTAACAATGCTAACGTTTATTCTGCCTAATGTATTTACCTCTTAAAGAGAGACCTCACTTGAACAAAATATTTTATTTCTTATTTAGTCTTTAACCCACAAAGTTTATTCTGGAGTCTTGTTACCTTCCCTGTCATATTGGAAAGACTGTTCTCTCTGCTGAAGGCTGTCTTTTCCTGAAATCCTCAATCCTGTGATGTATCTGGCATCTGATAAGGCACAGAAACCCTCCTGTCAGCTTTAAGACAATGCAGATGGGACTCCTTACAACCAAGCAAAGGAGAACCCGCTCTGTAGCATGCGTTCATTGAATTTGACATCTCCAGGTCTGCAGAGTCTAGTCAACAGGGAAAGAATTTTCTTGGTGGTGGCTCCAAATTTTCTCAGTTGGTTCCCTGCAAAATATAAGAAAGCACAAGCTTGGCCACTTTTAAGAAGGGTGTTGCAAAATGTCACTCCTTTGTACAAACTTTTACAACTGAATGATTTTATGTCCTAGCTGAGGGGCAGCAGAAGAGTGTAGATTTTCCCTTTTTTACTGGGATGCCAAATGGTTCATTCTGTGGATAGCTCTGACACAATGGAGATGAGCATCAGATAAATAAAACCAAGGACATAACACTGGGCTGAAAATAGAAGAGTAATTTAGCAAAGTGTATTATTAGAGTTGCCATTTTTGTAGCTGACGTCTCTGGAGAAAAACAGTTGTCTTTACATCTGCACAAGCTTAAAGATAAATGCCCCTTTTTAATTAATTAAGTGTGATTAAATCCAAGACCTGTGTCAGGGTATGCCAGTAAAATGAGAATAAATCCTACTGTTAATAACGAAGGGTGCTCCTAAACCTGTTGAAAGTACAACGCTGATACTAATGAATACAGCTGTCCTATGATGTCAGGCTTGGGATGGGAGTGGCAGGAAGGGGGATATTAAAAATGGGCAAGAAAAAGACTCCAGTTCAAGATTTTCAGTATCTATAAAGATAAAGATTAATATGAGGTGTTACAACTTCGGTTTTACTGTCAATTGTTTTGGAGAAAGATGGGGTTATTTTTTGGTTTTAATCATATCTAATTTTTTTTTTTAATTTTCAGTAACACATTGGTTGGAAGTTGGACTTGTATGTAGAGAAGCATCCTGTGGACTACAGCCCATATTTATACATTAGAAGAGCAATTTCTCTGCTGCCCTGTGCTGTTGCAGCAGGATTATTATACCTGTATCAGCTGGTATTACACACTGATGAGTAACAGCTCTTTGGTGCATTAACCTTAACTCCAGGACATTCATGAAAACAATTTCGGATTGTCAAATCCTACCAGAGGCATTACTGCTATAATCTATATTATAGCTGGTATTCAATATTTTATTAGAATGGAGAATGGTATATTTTTATCACTCTAAAATGAATAATTTTTGCAATTCAATGTTTGAACCATTAAACAATGTTTCTATAAACAGAGATATATGTATCCAATAAAGATCATCAAACATGGAGCTCTCTGGACACTCAAATATTTCAGTTTGGGGCATAAAAGGTTTAAAAGCAATAAAACGGAAATCTATGCTCTTTTCCTTTTTCCTCAAGGGATTTTAAAGTTGTTTTTCCTTCGTGACTGCAAGTCAAGTATTTGAGGATGAAAAGGTAACGTTTGGTCTTTGCCAATGACAAAAAGCAGGAGAGTAGTCCCAGTTTTTTTCTCTTTTGAAGGAACAGTCTATTTAGAAGGAGCAATAAAAGCATCTCTTTTTTACACTATAGACTTAAGAAAGTTTAAAGAAGCTACTTAAAACTATTTTTTAAGACTAGCACTTGTGGTCTCCATCACAGGCATCCCAAGTTGCATCAGGCCACGTTATGCCTTGATTTGGGAAGAAGCATTGAGGGCTTCTTGCACTGCCCTGCAGCCACCACAATGTCATTTCTGTGTGGACACAACAGTGCTCGTGACACGTGTGAGGTGCCTTGGGCTGAAAGATGCTGTGGCCTTATCCTGTAATGTACAGCAAAACAACCCAGGGCATGGAAACAGTCGTGCCCTCTGGGCAGCCCTCAAGGAATCATGTCAGCTTTCTAGTAATTAATAACAATGGGCCTTAACTAAGATGGCACTTGGGTTTTTTGGTGTTTTTTTTTGTTTTTTTTAAGTAACTGTAGCTAGTGAAATGACGTTTCTTAGGGAAGTGCCTCCTTTTACACAGAGCAACATCATATGAAGTTCTGGACTTCAACTGAGGCATTATTCTCTTTCTGAAATATTCTGCATCTGAAAGACAGTGCTGCTGGAGTCCTGGTGCCAGTCACACAATTTACTGGCTATATTTTATATTAATACAATTCCTTTTTCTTTATTCGCAGAAGCAGCCGAGCTTCAAACCCATGGAGTGTGTGGGACCATTTGAATCAGGTTTTAGTTTCCTAATCACTTTATTCATCAAAACTTAGGGGGAAAAAAAAGCCGTACAAACAGGAAGAAGCTTTTTGGTTACAAGGTTGAGTTAGGCTAGTAGGAAGTGGAATACTATTTACCTATCTGCAAGCTCCCAGGTTGGCAAAATTAGCTCTGAAATACTGAGAAATACTGGGAATGTATTTCTACGTTGAAATGCACAGGAACTGTAGATGCCTCACAGTGTCACAGGACTTGGATTGAAATTACGTTACAAAAAGCAGAAGGGAAAAAGTGAGTCTTTTCCACATCTACAGCTGCTGTAATACTGTGGTGGAAAGAGCTAGACATACAGAGGAAGATTGCTGAAAGACCACGTGTTAAAGCCCCTTTTAAATTCAGGCCATAATAGCTTCTGCCAAGACTCTCCTGGAAAGCAGCACAAGTTCCCTATGGTGACCCCAAATAAGATGCAAGACGCAAAAAAAATCTACTTGGTAATACCATCAGGGAAACATAAATAAAACTCAGATATGTTGTTTCTTTTATAGAAATGTCACAAGGTCTTTAATATTCACGGGAAGTTTCTTTGGCATTCAGGACTCGCATTTCCATTCAGGGGAAAGTGAAGAAATTAGAGCAATTTCACAAATAAAAATACTGTACTGCATTAGGGAGAGGTGCAAGTGACAATGTATTCAAAAGGTCATCCAAAGTGGTGCTGAAGACCTTGAATGTACCTCACACTTCTGTGAAGGTCAAATTCTGCTCATTATCCTGATCCACAGCTTCAAAGCTGAGAAACATAAACATTTAAATTCAGGCATAACTGCTCGACAACGATCTGCTTTCCAGAGGCCCTGGTGACCCAATTTAGCCAAAAATACAAGGAGATAGTTTGCTATGGTCAAGTATCTGTCCCTATGTGCGGCATCGGTGTCATATTTGCTTGCTGAGGTGGTGCCAGTGCCAGCAATCTCTCCTCTGCCTATCCACAGACAATCCTTTAAAATGTTCATACAATGGCATGTCCAAGACTTCCTTGGGGTGGTTTTCCAAAGGCTTCACAGATTTCATGGCATTTTGCATTGAAGCTACTACCACTTATTTGCGGAAAACAGAAAAAAGCTGGGATGAGCATTAGACTTACAGTGTCTAAAAACTGATAGAGTGAACAAGGAAATAAACAGTTATTTTAAATGCTAAGTATACATGCCAAAGTTGTATGTCATATGGCATCGAAGATTTGGAATCTTAAATCACCTCCACTTGAAGGATGAAACTTCTGTAATTTGTGTTTGGAAACCCCCAGCGAGATTAATAACTTGTGGATCTCGTGCCCAGTGGCAGAGATAGCTTCATTATTTCATTCCTCAGGGCTGTGTGTTTCACTGTTTGGCTGAACACCTCAACCGCCCGGATCACATCCTTTCCATTCGCAGATTTTTTTCCTGGCAGAAAACGCATTAAAACCTGAACTCTGGGAAGAGTCTTGCTGCCTGGCTGTGAGTGGAAATATGGAAGACAAGGTACCCATTGATGCTGTGCTGCTCCTGGGATCCTCATTGGGACGTTTGGGACAGTGCCCTACATATAGCATCACACGCTTCCCTTGCCTGGGCTGTGCCTCTTCCTCGGTCTGATTTCCCCTCACAGAAAAGCAAAAGGTTTCTCTAGCTATTTTGCTACAAATGGCACTTGAAAACTTATTTGATTATTTTATTTAGCAGTACACATTTCCAGTTATACCCAATGTGCCAGAGCCTTGCAGACACCGTGGGTAAGGGTTTTGTGGGTTTGTTATCCCACTCTTACTTTCTGTTACCATATATCACTGCAGAAGCACCCTTTCAGAGACTTTTTCCTGTCTTAATATGTATTGAAGTCAAACGCTTTCAGTGTAAAATTTTCCTCTGGAACCAAAATCCAAATTCATGCTGGTAACAGTGGAGGGAATTCCAGTGACTTCAGTGGTCACATGTGTATTTGTGCGTGAGTTTGAAACTAAGCTGGCCCATTAACATCAAAAGCAACATAGTTTTAATTTCTACAGAGCTTCTTCTCACCCAGATATTTTTTGGGATGGTTTATACATTTGCTTATAGTCTAGATGTAATTGTACATGTTGCTGTGGTTTTGCTGTATAATCTTGGGCAAACCCACACAAATTCCCCAGTCTTTGTTTCCTTCTTTTTATTTCTTTACTGCACAGGGTGGTGAAGAGAGGAATTGCTTTACAAATTGTGAATCCCTCTATCGGTGGAGGTCATGCAAATTCTTTAAGTAAGTTATGACTTTTTTAACAGCAATGTATGGTTTACACTAACTGTGTGTATTACTAACCTATTCCGTGCAGATGCATACGGAAACACAACTAAATCCCACAGCATTCCGCAGAGGAACGCAGCCGTCCTTTCAGATGAATGGAAATGTTGTCAGCGTCAAACAATTACACTAATCCTATTTATTTTACCTGCTTATTTCAAAGATTAAGCAGAAATGGTGGTGTGAGGTTAAATTGCTCCGGAGCTTCAGGTGACTTTGGATCCAAGGCTGAAAACTGATTTAAGCTTTGCAACTCCCCCTGCCTTAACAACTAGTCAAAGGGAAATGCCAGATCCACTTCCACCTCTCTCCCCGTACAACATGCAGTTGTACACCTCAGTACCAGGCAGGAAACTTGCAAGCATTTTTTAATTGTTTATGTGAGGAAATCTTGTCCAATATATTTTTTTTCCTTTATGCATTTTGCTTTTGGAACTCCTTAGTGTTTACATTGTCATCCTGAGCATGATATTCCAGAAGAATGATATCATTATTTATACTTTGCCCTCAGAAATCTGTGTAATATAATTGTGACTTTTTCAGTTTAAGGTAAACATTAGCATTTGATGAAAGCTCAGTCCTTTACCTCCTCCCTTGGTAGCTGTTTGTTGAGGTCTGCTATGGAGCAGCAGTCATATTAAGAAAGTGGTGTTATTTCAACAAAGCCAGAGACCTTCTTTTGCTTGTAAATATTAGTACATCCTGCAAGCACTGGTGAGTGCTGCCAGCCATCCTGTCACTTAAACAGAGTCAAGACTGATGGAGGCCAAGTTTCTGTCAAGGTCTGAAACTCAATGCATTAGCTCAGGATTTCAGTGTAGACATGCATACTTTTTTATTTTCACATCTACTCTTTTTATGTCAACAAACTTTATGGGTGCTGGTTTCTGTCACACTCCAAAATAATTAACCCTGAAAGAAACATTTTATTTAATGTTTTAAGAAGTCAGGATTTGGTAACAGAGTAAAAAAAGCCAGATCACGAGCTGACATCATGTAAAACAGCCAAGCGGCAGGACATTTAATAGATGGGTGGCCCAGAAAGCCACAGAAAATGTATATATGTAACACCTAAATTAGGGCTATCGTGAAGATTCAGATGTGTTGCAGACACTCTTCCTTCACGCAGAACAGGTAGGATGAAATGCTGAAAAACCACAAATCAACAATAGGCAAGTGGTGATTTACAAGTGAGTTACTGTGTACATACTGTTGTTACTGTATGTGGTGGTTCATAAATATGCTACCAGGAATTCGTGCATTTGGTTAACTTTCTGTGATCAAAGTAAGCACGTTTATTCTGTTGGAAATAGCAAAAAAGAATTTTATAACATAAATCTGGACTAATTCCCTCTTTGAGGACTCCACTGGTTTAAGATATGTTCAGCTCACGCAATACTTTTTGTCATGATATTCTCCTCTCTTCTCAATCCTCACTATTCCCCTAACTTTTCTTCTTCCTTTGCTCTTGACTTTGTACCCTGAGCTACATTAAAAGACTTCTATCTCCCCATCTACAGAACATTTCATTTGTTCTCTTCGAACTCCGAGGCTCTTCTTGTTGATCGCTTCTCTTGTCCTACTAATTGGGAGCTTTCTTTGCTGTTTATGCCTCTGTGCAGATTTAGCTCGCTGGAAGAATAAATCATTCTAATAGATAGTTCCTCTGTTATAATTATTTATAATTTCTGTGGGTTATTCTGTGGGAATAACCCACAGAAATAGCTGGTGGCCTATGGACTCGAAATCAGTTTAAATCCACAATCTTGATTATTCCTCTCTGTTTTTAAAACCATGAAAAGAAAAGGCCTGGATTAGTCTTGGTATTTTCTTTTCACCAAAAGTATTTCTAAACCCAGAAAATATCTCAATTTTTTTTTGTTTTTAATAGGACACCGGGCTTCTCAAGGTAAGTTTGTGGCTAAAAAATAAACCATTTTTCAGCACACAGCACACCCCTACCCCAGAAGACAGTCGACCGAATATCTGGCCTGGCTTGAATATTAGACTGCATTGAAAGAGAGAACAAAACTTTCATCAAATGTAAAACCATGTTTGGAAGGAAAGTGTTTTAATGTTACTAGTTTTAGACCAGCTGCTGAAGTTCTGAGGTTTGAATCACAGCACCTTTGCTCATCTAGTGAAATGCACAATAAAGGCCAAATGTCTCCAAACCACCAGGAAAGCTTGCCCTTATTTTCAATGTTTAACACAACTCAGAGAAACACATTTGGAAATAATACAATTGGGAAAACAACAGGGAATTGGAAATAGGGATTTTTTGGTTGTCAGGCCCAGTCCTTTAGAGATGTATGCAGAGGGTTCTGCTCATGGCGTTGAGAGTGACTCAAGAAAGTCAGAGAGACGAGTCACATGTTAAAGTTGAGCACACGCAGAAGTGTTTGCTAGAACAAGGCCTTCATGACAGAGACAAATAAAAAATAATGCTTTCCCATATATTAGAGAATTCTCCTAGGAGCTGTGACTCCCAGCCATCCCCTTTAAATTGCATGATTAACAGTGTGCTTCTAATTACTAACTAATCAAATCAAGTCTTTCTGCATGTAAATAGGACTCTGAGAGTTTTAATAAGGTCTTCACTGCATGATTGCTCTTAGAATAGCAATTAGTTTGGTTTCTGATCCCATTGATAAAAGTGGCAGTAGCGTGGAACAAAACTGTTTGTGCACCCATCAGGTCATAAATGAAGTTACTGGGAGGTGACTTCTGATGAGGCGAAGGGGTAGGACTTGAAGGCCTCCAGTGAAGAGGTGGGGTTGCTTTTACTTTCATGTCATTCTTTGATTTGTCTTTTTTAATGGCTTACCCAGATGTGATATCTTCTTCTTTTATAAAGCTAAAGGGGAAGTATTTGCTGCACTGGTTTTATCAACGAGGCAAGAAACTGTGCCAGTGCCGTTCAGCGAGTGGCTAGAATACATGTCAAGAGTTACAAAATATATTCAAATGCTGAGTATTTCCCTTGCACAAAGAAACTCTAATTCAGGAATATAACTATCATCAGATAGACTTGGGATATTTTCCTCTATAGCTCATGTTTTTTGACAGTCCAGTTAGTTTAAATCTGCAATGAAAAAGCATGTTTTGATCTGCAAGGTAAAAACACATTTTTTTTCTTGTCCTGTGCAGCTGATCTCCCTTGCTGAGAAAAAAAAAAACTTGAACAAAACTTTGTTTAGCAAATCGTTCTTACAAAAAAGCCTCAGATCAACAATCTCTCCTCCTTCCCTCTTTGGAAAAAAAAAATGAGCCACCACTAAGCTACCCTGAATTCCCCATTTCACAGATACTTCCTCTCGGTTTTTTTTTCCTCCTCATCTTCCTATGACAAATATTCCACAGTAGGCAGATTCCTGACCTGCAATACAGAATGTTGCTAAAAGAAACACTGCTGTCAGATGCCCGCATCAAATCCAATAAGCCACATCCAGCTTCATGTTGACAGTTGCATTTTTTTCCTAATGCATATTTTAGCCTTGCTTGACCATCAACCATATGGCAGGTTTGTCCTGCGGGTAAGTTTATTATTAACAGCTTGCAGCTGGAGGTACAATAACTACACGTAACTGTGACATTGCACTAATTGATCAAGACATCTCCAAAACAAGATGCAGAAAGTGGCCACGGCAAAGAGTTTCAGATTAATACTCGGGGAACGTTAAGGCAAACAAGCACCTCTGTCATGCACAAAGTATCTTAAAAACTAGGGGTTTCAGTAAAAGGAATTAATTTCAAACAGACGCCTTTTGATGGGAAAGAGACATTATTCAAGCCAAAGTTAAGCCTGCACACCAGAAGCTCAGACAATTAAATCACCGAATCTGCTGGGTGCCTTTAGTCCATACTTTCCCTTCTAATCCTGCTGTCATAGCAGAGGGTGACTGAGGTTTAAGAACAGCGTGTGTAACATTAATCCATCACTTCACATTAAGGTCAGAGTGTTAGATTTTTGATGGGAGGGAGAAAAAGCAACCTTATTAGGGATTAGGTAGAAGTCAACTGGCTACTGTTCAGAGGTAACTAGTAAACAAACTGCAGAATGTGAATTGCTTGCCTTGTATGTGTCTCCTGGTAAGTTTGTTTTTCAGATGTTTTTGCCAAGCTCGATTAACTGATCTTGAAATGAATGGAACAAATCAGATGAATGCAGAGGTTTAGTGTCGTATCTTTGTAAACTGAAGCTGTCAAACTTTAAAAAGTGCTCTCAAATGTAGAGCACTTGTCAAACAACCTGCAGACTTCAAGGTTTAAAAGAGAAAGCTCTCCAAACTCCTGATTTAATGAAGCTTATGCAGGAATGTAAAGTGTGTGTGAGGAAGGAAATATGATGACTCCATGCAAAGTATCAGATAACTAGCACCAGGCTTCAAATGGAACAAAAATTAAAATTGCTTTGTTGGCATGTCAAGACTGCAAAGCATATTTTGCAAATTCTTTGTCAGTTAAGCAGATTGGAGAAAGCAGGAGAAAAACAGTCTCTCTTGGTGCTCTCTTGGTTCAGTGGTTGGAGGGAGGTGAACTGTAATCACAGCATGGTTTCACAAAGAGTATTTTGTGTGCTGTGTTTCGGTCTCGCTTCACAAATGCTGACAAAATAGACTTCAGCTTGCACTTGGTGATCCACTCTTCGCAGATTCTTGGCAAACACATTGTGCAAGCAGGACTTATGCTTTGTGCACACGCTGATCCCTGTGAGCAGGCACCTGAGTATTTCTGTTTGCAGTAGAATGGGTGAATCTTAGTTGCATGGTGTCTTTTCCCTCCTCTAGTTGTACGATGCAATTCCTGTGAACAGCTGGAGGGCTGGCTGACCTTGTGGGTTGCAGTTCTCCTGTGGAGCGATGGGAGAGCCTGAGTTTTGGTACGGTCTTAATCATTCCTGAAATGAAATTTCTGTAAGGGACATCTCGGTTTGAAAGGGTCATCACTGATCTTAACAGAGGAGTATAGCATAAGAATGCCTGCTCCTGGCAGAAGTTTCCAATGCAGTTTATTGTTTTCTCATAAATTAGCTCTAAAGCTTGTCTGCACAGGCATCTTCTAAGGGAAAATGAATTATGAACATGCTCAGATTGCACATTGGATGTTATAGATGTTATATAACTAGGAGAAGCCAGGACGATCATTCACTATTATTATTATTATTGTTGTTGTTGTTGTTGCTGTTGCTGTTGTTGTTGTTGTTATTTTCCCCATCAGAAAGTGATTGTGTGATCCAACAGCTGTGAAGCCTAGTTGATTTTGGTCTATGGGTGCTTTTCACCCTTGGGTGCCCCACTGTGTACATGTCTATGCATTAGTAAATATCCAAGTCTAATGGAAGATATCCGAGATTTTGTACGCAGTTAGTTTGCTAACATCCTTGCATACACTATTTGTCTCTCACGAATTTACACAAGGTCTGCACAAGCTTAGCTGCTGAAAAGGTTTTCTCTTTAAAACCAGAGAAAATATTCGACAGGAGGAGATTGATAAATCTCTAATCCATATAATACCAACCAATAGTCTTGGTAAAGAACAGGGAAAGGAAAGTTCTAATGTACTTTTCTCCGTGGGAGGAATAAAGTACAATAGCAAGCTTTCTGTGTAAGTATTTTATTTTATTGCACTGGTTTCACGTTGGAGAGGTATATTACACAAGATGTGTCATCACCTACTAAAATACATGCTTGAATTTGGATATTCTGGTGGAAGATTTGCAACACAAAACTTCATAAAGCTGAGATTTTGCAGGGCAAAAGTTGAACTCCATTGCTGCACTTGCAAGAGCCTCTGAAACACATGTGCAGCACTGTGTAGGTGCAGTCCTCGTTACTGCATGCACTCAGAAATGTGGGAGTGGACCTCGCTGTCACAGTGCCATTTAATACAGCCCATAGTGGGTCTCTGAGCGCTGTGAGCACAGGGACTGTCCCCCAGGACCAGGATCAGACCCCAATAGTCACTAGCAAATTCTGGCCTTTCCACCTGTGTCTGAATGATCTTATTAAGGCTTTTGGCAGATTATCTGCTTTAAGGGCGCATATTATACAATTTAAGGCGGAATCTGTCACACCATATGCTTCTCTTGTGCCATTCCATAAAGCACAAAAGCTCCAAGGCCAAGCACAAGTCAGGGGTCTGCGGGATGACCCACACCCAAGATATTCATTTCCCTGGGGAGGATGAGGAGGTGAGAGGGAGCTCCTGCTGTCGGCTGCCAGTGACACACAGAGCTTCTGCTGCACCTTTTGCAAGGATTGGCCGCAGGGTATCCAGTATGTGAGTATATGTGGGCTGGAAATTCCCCTATAAAGTTACCTTCAGGCAGGTGATTATCAAGTGACATAGTTTCCAGTAGGTTTTGCAGAAGCTTGTGCTCAGCTCAGTCTTTCAGGCTTGCAGCTGCTTTGGGTTATATTTGATAAGTGGCCATCCAAGTGTCAGGTTTTCTGGGAGGTGGGGTGGAATGACTGTCATCCACAGGTGTTTTCCAAGAAAGTTGTTCACTCACCACTAGCATACTTTGTGACCCTGCAGCCTGCAGCTGTAGATACTGGTGGAGATATTCTCCAGACTGCTTTTAAAATAAAAATACCATTCTTAATTTTTTCCTTGAAGTGAGAATGGGTTAATTCACCCAGACCTTCTTGTGCAGTCAGAGACCTACCCTAAGATTTCTGCAAATCTTTGGATTTCCTTGCGCCTAATTCTCACAGAATGATGATGAACATACGCATCTTGAATGTGTTCCATAGCTGCTAAGGAAGACATGTAGCTTGGCCACAGGCCAGCTTGGTCACCATCTGCTACATGGTGGCCCAGCCTTGACCACTGCCTCTGGCTGTCTTGGATGCCTGAGGAGCCTCACTGTAAAGTATCACTAGACAGACAAATGCATTTTTACCATAATCGTTATTTTACTTTTTTTGGGGCCTTGATATTGGTAGTCCTTTCATTCAGGTGCATTTTCCCCATTGATATGAAAGAACAAAGCCTTCACCTGATGTCTTATTTCTTTCTGTTTTGCAATAATAAGAAACAAGTAATTACACTGATCATCTCCAGCAGCCCTCTGACAAAAACATGCTCACACCTCTGTAGCTGCCAGTGTCAATGTCACAGCTCTGCTTCGAAAGCCTTCAGTGGGATTGAGATGTCCTAGGAGAGAACACTGTTCTTGCAAAGTGTCTATGGGCTTGAGAGCAGAGTTTGATAGGAAAACAAGACAGTATAACATCATCATACGGCTCCAGGATTGTGTTTGTCCTTCCTGCATTCTGTGTCAGGCTAGGTGAGAAGTACAGAACCAGATGAAACCTTGGAAACAAGTCATCTTCCTGGGACATATTCCACTTTTTCCTCCATTTCTCACTTTTCCTGGAGTGTTGCCTGAGGTGACTGCAGTTATTATGGTCAGGGTTTTGTCATCAGCACTGCAGTTTCGTTTCCTACACCTTAAATTCCTGTTGCGTCTGTAAAGCCATGGGATACTGTACTGACACAGAAACCACTGTCTGCCACTTTACCAAAAAATACTCTGGCATTGAGTAGAGGATGAGTAGGATCTGTAAACTAATGTGGAACAGCCCATAGTGTGACTTTGTTGAACCCTACAGGATGGCTTTGAAAATGCTGTAGAAAAGGTTTTCATAGATTTTCTATAGAAATTGAACTATTTAGCATGAATGAATACCATAAGAAGTTACACAGAGACCTCTGAACCTTCAGGGTTATACCCAACAAATCCAAATACAGTAGTCTGTGCAGTTTTGGTTGCTCAGAATCGATTGCCTCTTGTGCAAGCTACCCTTGCCCTCACGGAACAGGTACTGTGAGGCAAATGGAGGCTCTATAGGTATTGTTATCTAGCACCCAGTTATCGAGCACTGGCATCTTCAGAAATCTGGGGATCTGTTTGTAACTGCCTTTGAAGATCTCTGAGGTGAGAGGGAGCTGATGGTTCCTTTGAGCTGCCTGTGTATCAGCACAGCTGAACTGCACACAACATATTATCTAAAATATGTAATGTGTTAGCTCCTAGCTTGCTCTTCCTGAGCATCCAGTGAGGTCAAGTTTTATAAAGAAAACTACATAAAATATAATTCACACACACAAAAAAATTTCATTTGATTCCCCCCAACATAGCGTATTACTTTTTCCCCCTTTTTTCTCTCAAGAAAAAAATCTCACTAATTAGGTGTGAATGGATTTTATTTTTAAAGAAACCCTCAAAGTGTAGCTAAAGAGCCTCAATAAAAAGATTTCATCAGCTTTGTTACACTAAAAGCAGCTTGTGCTTTGGCCTTTAAATACCAGAGCCAAGTTTTAGAGCTTTAGGAAATGGTGCATAAACAGTCTGGCACGATGCTGTGTAACATGAAGAAGAGAGGACTTCTATGGTTTGCTGCAAAAATCACAGATAACAATCACATTCCCTATCACCAGTGTGTTATGACCATACCAAAGATATGCAGATACATGGAAAACCAACATCTGTACTTCCATCCACACCTCACATACATGCAGCAGGTAGACAATGAATGGTTTAATCCTGCCTAGGTGAGCAATTCATATTTGGCTACACTGGAAGTACTATTTAAGGTATGGATTGGTGCCAGGAGTTATGTATGAGTGCTTTCAAGTCCTTTGCAGAGCAGAAAATAGCAACCAAAATAACCTATGCTCATTACAGAGAAGGGGCCATGAGGCAACGTCCCGTCTGCTTGTGGTTAAATCTGCCACTGCTGTTATTACTACTGTTATTTTTCAGAAAGGCTAAGCATGACTAAAACCTGAGTGTCACAAAGTTAAGATGCATAAGGGCCAATTATGCAATGATCCTTTCAACCAGAAAAAAAACACCTCCAAGTTTTTTTGGAGGGTTGAGGGTTTTTTATGGTTTTTTTTTGGTTTGGTTTTTTTCTTAGTGAAATTTTTAAAGCAAAGGAAATATCCATCTAATTATTTGGTTTACCTTGAGGCATTTGACTTCTCCTTATATGATGGGGTCACAGGATTTTTCCTTAAAAAAAAAAAAATAAATAAAATGGTGAGTAGTTGAGGGAAAAATTACTTTGTGTACAGTCCATTAAATTCTGTGGGCACTGAGCACACACCCATTCTCTTTACACAAACAGAAGATCTTTTATGCCATATCACACTGGCATGATGTAGAACTTGCAACTAGAGTGAGTCTTTCAGCTGCTTGTGTGACTTAATGTAAAATTGCCTTTTAAAAAAAAATACACTTTCCCCCTCCCTTTTCCTTCTCAGGATTTGAACCATTCTGCCCCTTTTTCACATTTCACCACCATGCTGTTATGCATCCCACCTCCCAGCAGCAACACCAACCCCTCCATGCAAGTGACTAATGAAAATCCCAGGCTCCTTCCTTAGTGGTTATCAGATTCATATTTCTCTGGGTTTGACTATTATTCTAAACTTAAAAATTCAGCGTCAAGCTTTGCTTCTGGTTTTTTTGCTGGCAGTTTTATAGCTTGGCCAAACTTTACGTTGGATAGTGTTTTGGTTGGCTGCCATATTGATCCTGGCTGTTAATCAGGATTTTTGTTGTTTTGGAGTAGGGGCAAGGTGGAAGGAGTGGTTGTGGTTTTGCTCTGTGAGCAGAAGTGGCCATGCTTACTGTCAGGGGCAAGTGTCTGTACTTTGTAACTACAAATTCCTTAATGACGTGTTACATTTCAAAGTGGAGTTGGACTTGGGGGTGAAACCTAAACTGATAAACAAGAACACTCCCGCCCCCCCTGCCCCCACCTCTAGTCTCCCACAAGCTATTTTTAATGATGCTATTATTTATTCCCAAACAATGTTTTTCTATGCTTTTAATAGTAAAGCAGGAAAAAAAATTAATTTATTTTCTATATGTGTGGGTTTGCTGGATGAATTTCTAACTAGTTGTAGACTGGAGCAATTCCAGGTCTAAGTTTATTAGTCAACAAATAAAGCCATGGCATCAATTTAAGAAGAAGCCCTCCTACTGAACATAAATGCAGGTCTTTGAGGGGAATAGGGAAAGCCTTCCTAAATTTCCTATTCTGCTGTAACCTGCTTTCCTGTGGCTTCTGTGAGGCAGCACTATACACCCTTTCTTCTCCAGGAATTAGTTGAATACAGATATATTTGATTAATCACACTTCCCTTTTCACTGACCCCAAGAAAGGCCAGTCTGTCTCTGTCCTGTATTTCCCAGACTTTTCTCCCACATTTTCTGTGGTGCTGTTCAAGGATCTTCCCCATGTCAGGAACATCCAGTGCCAGAGGGAGAGGCAGAGAGGCCAAAAAGGCCAAACATGGAGTTCCCGGGAGCCACCCCAGCGCACACCCTGGTGCAGAGACACGGATGCATTGGCGTATGGTGTGTACTGGGGGCTTTTTGTCCACCTCACTGCCCTTTGACAGGGCTTCTGTCTGCATCCCCCACAGAGCTCACTCAGGGCTTCCCATCAGTGCAGGGATTTGGGGGTTTTGCCATGTTGAGGAGCAGGAGCTGGGAGGAGGCAGGGAAAGCAGCGGAGCTGGGATGGAGGTCCCAAGGTGAGACAGCCAGGCTGAGAGATCAAGAGAGATGTGGGGGGATGATTTCTTTTCATGGCAAGTGAATGGTGCCCTTCTCCTGAGGCCCTGCCGGTAACCATTTAGCCATTGCTCCCGATCCCTTCCTGCTCTTCCAGCACCTGCCACATGTGAATTCTGCAGGGAAACAAGGGTCATTTTGTCAGGTATGTTCTGTTTCAGCTGTATCTGTAGCCAGTCCTGGCCCCTGCCAGGTTTCTGTATAATTTACAGCATGTAAATGCCTCACTTTGCTTCACTTCCCTTGGAGGACCATCCTAACCCTTTACCATGCCAGGTACAAAGGTGCATTGGATGCATCTCAGTCCAATTTTGAATTACATCTTCTGGCCATTCTGGCAAAGAGCAACCAGCTGGCCACCACCTGTACAACTGAGGTTCCAGAACTGCAGTGGGGAGGGATGGTTCCAGCCCTGTCAGGTCCCATGTGGCTGGACACAGCCTCTGCAGGTGCTCCTAGGTCAGTAGGATTTCCCTGTCACCCTGACCCAAGTCTCTCCCTGCAACTGGAAGGGAAGGTGAATGGTGGCCTGGGGCAGTGAAGGGGAAGATGGGTCCATGAGAAGGTGCTTCAGGGAAACCCAGAGGATTTTGCTATGCGATTGAGCAGGACAACTTCTTCACTTCTGCCCTCATTTTCAGTTTGCTTTTGTGTCAGGTGGTGAAACACAGACTCTTGCCTGGCCTGCTCATTTGTAAGAGCCAAGGAACTGTCACACAATGCGCTTCCCTCCTTCCCAGGCTGCAGTCAAGCAACATCCCTTTTCACAGATTAATTTAGTGCCTGCGAATCAGCCCCAAGCCTGACCCAAACTGACCACCCACTTTCAAGGTGTTTATCTTTTCAGTCCCAGGCATCTTACTAATAGCTCTCTGGCAGGCTGTGGCTTGCTTCAGGGGGGCTGCTCTTCAAGCAAGATTGGGCAAATGGTGAACCACCATTTCAGGGATGTCCATCTTCATTCCAGTGATTTAATCACAAGTGGCTGGGTTTCCATCTGTTCAAGCTACATAATGGCAAATGCCCGAGACATAAACTCCCTTCTCCCACCTCCTTACCAGAATTATTCCTATAAGTGACTGAATGTTTTAGGAAAGGAAGCATTTCTCTTCATTAGTGGTAATTTGTTGTTTAATACGAATTTATGAAATACCGAGGAAGACTCACTAATCTGGGTTAAATATACTTTGCATTTATTATCTGTACCAATAGCTAAGGCAATAAAATATCCATGGAAGGAAAAAAAGAAGGGCTTGATTTCATAGTTAAGTGCAGACAAATATTTATATAAAACCTGTGAAACATCGGTTATATCATGAGAATACTATTGCTTCAACAGCTTGCAAATTCCAGGACTTCATCCCTTCACTGCAACAAAAAATCCTGGATTTTAGCAGTGTTTTCCAAGGGATATTTTTCATTTATGTTTGCTTGGCCACAGTAGAATAAAAAATCTCATTTATCGATGGTCATACTTGAAGCTAATTGTTTTATTAGGAATCAACTCCCCAGTATGGAATTACTTCCTCTTAAGTGACATTTAGAAAAGGGCAGATATTCAGGAATGCAATGTTATCTTTCTGAACTCGTCCCGCTAACTTTATAGGGAATTTTGCCTTTGATTATTTGGTGCTCAATAGGGCCTTTCACTCAGGAGAGCCAAGGACTGATGTGAGATCAGACAGAGGGATAAGAAACCAAACCTTCTTGTCACCCTCCCCTGTGGAAATTTCGTGTAACCTCACACTGAATTACCAGGCTGCTGATAACATTCACATTCTGACTCCTAATAAAACCCTGACTCTCTACTTTATTTTAATTATTCTTGATCCTTTAAATGTAAAATCCCTTTTCCAAATGTTCATTTAAGTGGCTACTATTAAGTCTTTATCAGTTCTGAGCATTTCAGCCTCTTGTACGCAGAAATTTCTCGATCTGACAGAATAAGAAATGCATTTACATGGCCCAAGCTCTTAAATTGTCCCTTTCAATTAATGCCCCATCATGGAGCAATCTGGAAACCATTACTCAGTAACTCTTCATTATAATTGCTTGCAGCTGAATATCCAGGCCTTGGTAATATAAGAATAAAAGAAAACTCAGTTAGTAACAAGTGCAATTGATTCCATTCAGAATTCCCCTGGTGCTTTGCCATGTTTGGCCTGCATGAGAGGAAACAAGAGGATTTTTTTCTCCTTTTCTTTTTTTTTTTTTTTTTTCTTTCAGGGCCAGGAAATGAATTGGCAGACATAAGATGGTCTGTGTGCTGCTTGCCTTCATTTTTCAGCTGGTCCTTGTTAAAAATGAGACGGTGGGGCTGCTACTTTATTTTTTTTTTTTTTTAAGTAGAGGGCTTTTCTGGTAACAGATAAAACTACAATACCTCAATTTGCTGCATGCTAACAGCAACCAGAAACTCTCACCTCCTGCATTTTTTATAATCAGAAAAATTTTCTTCAGTTAATTCCAGGATTCCTTGCTAGAGGAATTGTTTTCCTCCCTGATTCCAACTTTGTGAATACTCAAGCAACTCTGAAAGTGAAACTCTACTGTCTTCCTCTCCCCCAGCAATCTGCCAACACCCAAACACAAACATGGGGTCAGCCGGGCCTAAATATCCGCTCACCTTGTCCACTCGCAGAGGTGAGACCACGGGCCATAAATCAGGAATGAAACTTCACACTAGGCAGCATTACCTTTGGAAGAAGTCAAGTGGTTCCCTTCAGATAACATCCTGGCTTCCAGAAATGCTGTACTGACATTTTACAGAGTGCCCGCTCCTAGGGAGGGTTGTTTCACATCGGCTTATTGGAGTCAAGCGTGAGACCCTGCACTTCCTCAGCCCCATGGCTGCTCCAGAGATAATAAACCCCAGCAGCCACAGCAATGCCAGATACCACGAAGACAGAGTACCTTTCTAAACATGAGAAACAGTGAAGAGGATTAGTAACCATTCCTGAGTCTCCAGGCCACAGCAAAGGGGTTTAACAGCTGTGCAGTGTGGTACAGTAATTCAGCTCTGGTGCTTCACTTTTGTTTGACAGTGATGCTTCAGGTCCAGACAGGACTAGAAGTTTCCAGCAACTCCTCCACAGAGTTGTGTTTTCCCCACAGGGCCAGTAGAATCCCACTACTTTAGGGATGGGGCAGCATCAACAGTAAAGCAAGACAGCCAAGTGGTCTCCATCTGACCCCCCAAAGAGCCACCAAAGAGATGTGTGTAGCAACAAATTCTCACCTCCAGTAAAGCAGCTGGAAAATACAATTTTTACAGTTTTTCATTTAAAAAAAATCTAAACAATCATTTCATCTTTTCTCTTTAAAATTCTTGTGGAAAACCAAAGGGAATTTATTCCCAGCAGGGAGACTGCCTTTTCATTCTGGAAAACTGTTTTTGCTAAGAAGTTGGCAAAGTTTTAAAATACAGGTTTTCTTTTTTTATTTTTTTCCCCTTGCTTTGAACAGTTGCATGGAAATTAATAACTTTCCTTGAAAAATAAAAGTATTATTTTTTTTCCTTATGGACTTCACTGTTGCTGTAGGCCTGACTGCAGCTCAGTATTATGACTCACGTAGCTTTTCTGGATGCTTCTTCCAAGAGTGTTGACAGTTAGATAGATGGGATAATTTGGGAATGGACTTTCCTGGAAATCCTTTGGACTCTGTGAGGCTCAAAGCTCACCTCAGAAGCTTCCCATCTACACAGCAGGATTTAAACCCAATTACTCCCTTCAGCTATATTGTGCTTCTCAGAACTTCACTGGGGTGGAGTATATAGGTCTGTACCTGGAAAAAGCCCTAGGACCTGAGGGGCAGGGGGAGATCCAGCCCCATGGCACTGTGCAGAATATTCTCAGTTCTGTGCTGCCTGTCATTTCACTTTGGTGGTATGGCTGTGGTTAATCTGCCTCATTGTAATTTCAAAGCATATGAGATACTCAAGGGTGAAAAAAAGTCTCTCTGTTTCCCTTTCTTAAAGAGAGGCTGTAAGGTCAACATCCTGATGCGTAAGAGTTAAGGGGTAAGGACACAGAGGAACCAACCTGTTCCTGGAAGGAGTTTTCCAAGGAAAAGATTCTGATGCCTAAGGATGCACAAACATCAGAGGTGCTAGGTGAGTCCGACACGGACTACCTGGTCATATACACAAGCTCATTCCTTTCTGAATTTCACCAGGAGAACAGGAACTATGCACTTGAGTAATATTTGTAGGACTGGTTTATAATGAAGCGTAAATCAAACCCATGTCACCTTCTGTACTATGAAAGCTGTAGCCTGATAATTTTTGTTTCCATAAAAGCCATACAAGATAAAATTACTCTAGAAATAGTGTCTATAAACAAAAGCAATGTTAGGGTTAACCATAAACATCAAATCACTCCCAAGACATCACTGACTGTAATCTTTGGTGGTTCCATACATCATCTTGAGCCATGCTGGAATAAAATGTTCTCCCTCAGAGCCAGTTTATGACCTACTCCAGGTGTGGGTTGCACAGGGCCTGCCCTTCATGTACTTGCTTCTTTAGACCAAACCTCCATCTTGTAATCACATTGCTGCTGGGTATGAATAAGGTATTTTTTACCACTGCCATCGGCTCTACAAAAATGGCTGGGCTTCCTGAGAGCAAAAGGCAGCATTTGCCAGGCAAAACCCTTTGCTGTAAGTCAATGCTGTAGAGGGTCCTTCTGGCTGCTCACAGGCACACTGATACCCCATGTCATGTAATGTCACACTATACACCCTCTTCAGGCTCCTCCTTGAGCTCACCCCTTGCATGTGTGACTTTCCCATACTCTCTTGAGCAGGAGGATTGCTTGGATGATCTCAACCCTTAATTTTTGTTGTCTTTTCTTTTTTTCTCCTCAGCATTCCACTTATCTATTTATCTGTCACTATTTTGGGAGAGCTGGAAGAAAGAAATAAAAATACAATCAGCTGGGGGCAAGTTTGAAGCTGCATTCTTAAGTATTGCAGTCCAAGATAAAGGAAAGTCTTTGAGGCCATCCTGGCTTTTTATCACCGCTTTATTCACACTGTGTTCTTATCGCCTCCTAGGTCTTCAATTTTTGTGACTCAGCATGGGTCTCCTAAAGGGATTTTGAAGCTCCATTGGATATCACCAGCTGAACACTGGCCAGAATATCTAAACCCTCTAAATTACTCCCAGGTCTCTGGTGAGAGTGGTGGCCTTATCAACAGGACATTACTTCTCTGCAATGAAGGAGAGAGACTGTGTCTTTGGATGCCTTGGAAGGAGATCAGTTCCGTTATTTTTCAGTTATTTTCCTCAGCACTTCACAGTCAGGAGATATGTAGCAGCAAATTCCCAAATTCCCCAAAGGAACTCTCCAGGCAGAACAGTCGAAATTTTGGGAAGACTAAAATATCTTGTTTGAAACTCCTGGAGAGGGAGTTAAACTCTTGATGGAAAATGTTAATTTTTTTTCCGAAAAAGAACAGCTCTCTCTAATAAGATTGAAAAAAAATACTAGTACTTTTTAGATTCCTCTCCCAGTTTGATTGTTAACAAAACCTGAATGGGAAATATCCCTAAATTTTCAGCTCATCCATTTGATTGGCTATCTGAAATTTCAAATTTGTATCCTAATCTGAAGCAACCCAACTCACATCTCTTGAGACTGGAAAACTGGATCAGATATCTTGGAGAGGTTACAACCCTTACGCACAACAAGTGGAGATGTACAGCCTGGATGTGCCTATCTACTTTACTTAGGTCAAGGCCAGTAAAAATACCTTTCCTCTTGTTATTTGTACAGCTCTATTGATCTTGGTCAGAAGTAGCCAGTGCAGAGATATTTAGATTGGCCCGTTGTTTTTGATCATGTTCCCTCCCAGTGACAAGCCCTAACCACAGTAACAGTGCCATGGGAGAGCTCCATTAACTCAGGTCATTGAAGCTGGAACCTTCCAGGAATGACTCGTCTCATTCCCCTCTTGCCGCAGTATCTGTGAGAGTTTGGACTCTGCTGTTTGTTACACGAGAATGATACTTGGTTTGTTTTACAGTTTGCTTGGAAAACTTCAGTACGGGCTCTGAGCAGGAGCTCAGAGGAATCTCGTCTTTCCACTCCCTCCATCTGTCCCTGTAGCAACCTAAGGTATGAGTGGCCATGGCTTGAAATCTTCCTCCTGTATTTGTATAAATTATCTTGAAAAGCAATACGGCTTTTATGCATGTGATTAAGAGAGATCCTATAACTCAGCACTCGCCCTTCTTTCCTGGGTCCTAAACAGGCAGCTGCCAGCCTGACTGATACGTTCCTGTATTTTGCACGAGAGCCTTACCCACAGTTAATGCATGTAAATGGACTACCTCCCATTTTCTGCCCAGTTCTGCAAATGTCACCAATATCCCTTTGTGAAGTTAGTTCTTCCTTTCCAAATTCACTTTTATTTTACTAAAAAAAGCCTGAAAAATTATTTGCTTGGATGCAAAACATTTTCTGATTAGTCGAGGAAAGAAATATTTTTCATTCTGAGTCTAAAGAAAACAAATTCTCTCTTTACAGTTCAGCCACCAAATTAAAAACAATTGGTGATTTGCACAGCTCTTGTGAAAACCATGCCCTCTGCAGCAGCTTGTGACAATTTCCATGACAATACTGTACATTAATATGCTTTATGGGTACAGCCTCACACTGCAATGTAGGACACTTTTACAATGATCCCTGACTACATCACATGTGGCTGTAGCAAACAATGAATCTAATGCTGCACTTGTAAAAGATTTATGATTCAGAGAGCAGAAGATAAATGATTCCAGTCCCTGGATGCTTTAAGAGTAAGTTCCTTTAGCTCATATGGTTAAAATTGATCTTTCCATTGTCTCTTGTATGGAATGACCAAAACTAATGATGTTAGGTAATCAATATGAAAAGCCGTGCATAAAGAATTAAACCAAGAAATAATGGATTGCTGTGTCAAAGGCCTCCAGACAGTAAGAAATCAGTGCTGACTGGACATGTCAAAAAGACATCCAGACCTTTGGGTATTTCACTTCAGCCTGTGCCCACACCTAGAACAAAGGAGCCCCTTTTATTCAGAAACAAAAACGTGAGGGAGAGCAAGCCAAAAATAACACTGCGTTATCACACACATGGCCTTCCTATAACCTGCAGCCTTTGAGAGTTATCAGCACTCAGATAACCTGCAAAAGAGCAGAGGGAGGACTCAAAGGCCCAGGAAGGGAAAGGAAGCTAGAATAAAAATCCTCTGTATATTACCTGCATCCTGGAATCTGATCACTGCCCCAAGCTCTCCAGGATTTCTTAATTTGTTTTGTAGGGTCCTTGGAATATACATGGGAAACTAAAGTACTAGAATTCTGAATCGTAAGATCCATGAAATCTGGTTTTCAGTGTCTCTGCGTTCGGAGACTTTGCAGTCCAAGAAGCCAGTAAGCTTTTCTCCAGTTATGGTTGGGGAATTCATAGTAGTGTTCTCCTTGTGGATTTGCTAATGTCTTGTACCTGTGAGTTTGAGCGGTCACTTTGCAGTCTTTCTGCCAGCATGGGAACCATTGGGACCTGTCTCCTCTACGTCACTGAGTATCTAATGAAATTTGCAGAATTTTGTATCTTTGAGACCCCTACAGCTCTGTAAAATTTGGTTTAATCAGTCACTGAGTTCACAGAGGGAGAGAAGGAGCTGAAACATGGACACTCTGGTAATGTGCATCATTGCACAGATGTCATTTTCTTAGGAAATCAGGGGACAGTTGCTAAGTAGGAAGCTCTTCTTTGGGGATTTACAAATAGCTCTAGTGACGTGCCTTGGATGTGAAGAGCACGTTGGTGGAAGCCTGCCTTGTGCAGCACACAGTGTTAACCTGCACACTAACCACAACTAGTGACAGGGAAGCTCATGGACAGACATCCATGTCTGTCTGCTCTTCGTCCCATCTAAAATGATGCCCACTGCAGAGAAATGGCTCATTTCTACTCTGAAATATGCAGAAGCGTGATACTGTTCTACACACACTGGTTGCTGCTACGTAGCTCTTGCTGTATTTTCTCCCCAAGTTCTTCACACATCATGTTACTCTTTGGACTCTCCCTCTTTCTTTCCTTCTTTCTCTCTTTCCTTTGCCCTCCCCACATTTCTGAAATAGGGATTTTCTGTTGCATCTGTTCAAAGGCATCTGGCGAGGCTCGGTCTTGAAGCAGAGCGGGACTGAAGTTACTGAGCAATTCCCCACTTCTCACTCTGTCTGGCTGGAGAGAGAAAGACAGGAAAAAGGAGTGAAAGCTGGGATGTAGAATCATTTTCGAAAACATTTCTTTTCTCCTTGGAGTATTAGAGTGAGAAGAAGTTTTAGTTTCCACTTGAATCTTCCAGGCAGGATTTATACTGATGTCTCCCATGAGCCTCATCTGTTCCTAACATCCAGACATAACAGGTATGAGCAGAGCCTTGGAGATGAGCTGGCACAGTCTCTACCAGAAGGAGTATGCATTTCTGTGGATGATGATTTGGCTTCATGCATGCTAAAGAATATATCATTCTATTCCTGAACTGTTACACCAAGGAGATAGGCTGAGCCCAGTGCCTGGCTCCCGGGGTCTGGATCCCCATGTGCCACCGAAAGCCCCATGTATCCCTGAAATTCAAGGACTCACAACTTGCAAGAACTCAGCTTTGCTTTTGCCAATTCCCAGAACAGGAATCACTCGAGGCTGTTCCAGAAGATGGAGTAACTAACTTCTAAGAGATTTCAGTTCCAAGAACTTCACCTAGGGCCCTGCCAATGGCAAGCTCAGCATCTGATGTTTACTACTAATTTTGGTAGTTGATGTGCAGCTACCCCTCAGACCAGGCTTAAAAACTTGGAGGCAGGGAGTAGTATGTTGCAGAAGTTGTACTTATATGAGGACTGTCTCGCTCCTGGGATGCACATGTGCATTATAAAGGAGCCTGCTTCTGGGGTCTGGTGCCTGCTAACTGTATCAAAATCTGATGGGGATGAACCTTGGGATTCCCCCCTTCTGTGTCTCCAGTAATGCATCTTTTCTTCCCTGTGGATAACCGAGGGATGCCCACTGATGCTAGAGGGAATGGTCCCACCCCAGTGGCAGGAGAGAGGACAGAAGGAATAATGCCTCTGGGGTCTCAGCTCAAAGCAAAAGCTGAAAAATCAAGGTATTGGGGCCTTTAGCCTGGATGCTATGCACTGTGCTGGTCCCTGCCAGCAAGTCCTACACCTAAATCCACCCCTCACCCATTCATCAAGGAAGACTTCAATTCTTTATCTTCTACCTCAGTGCTCTTTCCCCCCCTCCCTATATCCCATTATATTGATTTTAGCCCCAGTCTTGCTCCATTTAACCCAGTGTTAGAGGTCCAGACCTTAAATATTTATTTACTTAATGTAGCCGAATGCAGCCAATAGCAATTAAAGGCCTGACCTCTAACACCCTGCTGAAGCAGCTGGCCAAAGTTAGAGGCTCATCATCACACGAGAAATCCGAGGTAATTAGACCCCCTTCAGCCCCTGCTTCCCTGCCCCCTGCCCCAAATACTCTGTAAAATAATACCATGGCACTAAATTAGACCTCATTACCTACTGAGTCACTCGATCCAGACCTCCCTTACATAGTAATGAGTACTGATTTATTGTGATCATTATTTGGGCATTACAGGTCACTAAATAACATGCTCTGCCCACACATGTCTTCTGAGCTAATAAATATCCTTATAGGAAATATTTTTGAGTGAACTAGCCTTCAGGTTGGTTCAGTAACTTCAGTCACATTAATTTTCTTAATGCATGTAGTGCTTTGATAGGAAAGCCACAGGGATGGAGGCAGAAAAGGAGGCGCAGGAAAATCCCCAAACACAGCTTTTCTCAAGCTGGGGTTCCTGGATGGAAACTGGGGAAGTGGTGCAGAGCGAGGTCAGTGGGAAAGATCAGAAACAACCTTAGAAAATGTATATTTAAAATCAACCAAGCCCCCAAGGCTCGATCCAAAGCTCAATGAAGTAATGGAAAGATTCCCATTGAGCTTAATGGACCTTGAACCGCATCCAGGTGTGCCTGTGAGCATGAGGGTATATGCATCACTTGTGCACATGCAAATGCTACTCTATATTTCTGAAAAACTTTAGAGCAGATTAAAATAGTTCAAAATTTTTTTTCTGGGAAGCAAGTGACATGGAGTTTTACGCCATTTCCCTGGCTAGTGTAGCTGTGGTACAAAACTGGGGAAGAGTCAGGTTTGTCAGAGCTGAAATGATATTGTTTGTCATATTTATCTAGCTAAAATCTTCAAAGGAGCCATCAATTTCAGTTAGAAGGTGAATAAAGCAAGTCCATGGATATTTCTGTAATATGCAGGTATATATTGTCAAAGGAGACAACGATGGAAGACTAAAAAAGGAGGGGAAAAAAAAGGCAGAAAAGAAGATTCAGAAGATTCATGATTCAAGAAAGATTAAGAAGAAAGGGATTAAAACCCCACTCCACCAGCCATCACAAAGAATGTTTTATTGGCTTACTCCTGGCAAATCCTATAATACAGTTTCATTATTTATAGAAATAATTCTGGATTAGTTTGCCATAAAAAATTGGGCTGGACTCTTTTAAAAATTACAGAAATTAGATGAAATCAGGCTCTTTGAATTATCCATGAGCATTGGGTTAATATAATCAATACTTCAGCCATTACAGGTTGATGTTACATCTCGAGACAATTTTCTAACTTAATAAGATTAGAAATAATAAACTGGTATTATTTCTTTGCGAATTGGGGCCTCTGACCTAGTAATTTAATGGCTTCATTATTACAGCCATGGAATGTGGAAAGACCCAGCATGCTCCCTATTTTCACAACTGTGCTTTGTCCAAATTATGTGACTTTTAAAAAAGCAAAATGAAAACTTACCAAACAATTTCTGAGGGCTGCAGTGGACATTTTTCAATAGACATGGTACGATATGCCAAATCATGCTTGTGATTTTATTTTCAGTCCATTGCACTGTAATAGTACAGTGTAGATGCTTTCACATTCAAAAATAATGAAAAAGAGCTCCCTTTACATGTTTCTGGAAAGACAATATTAGCAAGGCTTTCAGTGCTTTTTGCTCCTGCTGGATTTTTGGTGGCTGCTACTTAGACGTGTTTTCTTTACAATGAAGAAGGAAAAATAGTGTCTTGGTCATAGAAATAGGGGTCCAATCTGGCTTTTCCACAGACCTCTTCACCTCCATGGTTGAATGTAAGCCCTGTGGAGGTCAGGATGAACAACTCTTCTGGTGCCAGTACATCCAGGACTTCACTCTTCCAGTGGTCAGTTTCTGATCGGGAGAGTGGGAACTTGGTCAGGAATTTCCTTTCCCCTGCTATGTGGCTGTTTTGTCTGTTAATGCATCAGTTCCAGAGTGGGGACTTCCATTTTGCCACATGCAGCTCTGAGCACCAGAGACTGACCCCAGCTAATGCCTTGCTGGGATGCAAATCATAGCTGCAGCAAGCCTCACGCAGTGGTACATGGGGAAATGCACCCAGAGCGTCTTTTACTTCCTGCTATTGTGAAATTTGGATGAAAACACCACTATTTCAGCAGTCTGATAGGAAATGTGTAGGAGACCCATGCACATGGTGGTGTGCACAAGGGAAATGTCGCCCCAGAGGCTTCACGTTGGGGAATGGGGCACTCGCAGTGGCTGAAGCTGGTTTGGGGGATGCAGAACACACAGCAGGGTATAGCTGTTCCTCAGCAACAGCATTCAGAAGATGAAATCCTTTTTTCACCCTCTCTGTTCTCTTCCCTGTGCAAGACACACTTCAATCCTACCTGCTAGAAAACATTCCTGCTTTAGCATACATCTGCAGTGCAGAGATGCAGGCAAACAGCATTTATTTTGCCCCTTATCTTCTCTCTGCACCATTTCTAACTCACAGCAGTTTAGAAAAATAGAAGGGCTTATTCAGAAGGATGCTAATTCAGTTATCTCTACCTGTAAGAGAGCCCTGTGCGGTCATTTCCAAATCTCTGGGCTAAGCTCATTTAGATACACACATCTGTTACAGCAAATGCTTTCTCTAAGCCTTAAAGGAAACATAACCCAGGATGATAAAACATCAAGGAAAGCAGGAGACTCAGCCAAACGGTCACCGCTCTGAATTTCTGCTTGAGAGATGGCTGCTGTTGGATGCACTCACATTTCCCTGCCTAAACATCCATCTTTAATTGGCAAGTTTGCGGGAGCAAGGGAGTGAGGATGAGGATGCACTCCTCATGATGCTTTCAGCCCTGTTTAAGAATGAGGGAGAAACAGCTGTGGCAATCTAAGGAGAAAGGAGAAGAGCTATGACAAAACTACCTGACCTTCAGAGTTAAGGCTGTAGCCTTTTAGTGTTTTGTACTGAAATCGTCTAATATGGCTTAATTTTAAGACACAAGTCACAGAATGGCACACATACATTAGTGGATCCACCGTGCTCCCAAACAACTGCATCATCCTAATTCCACAGGTGGGAGAATTGAGTCCCAGTGGGGTTGGCTCAGAAACCCCTGAGACTGCAGCTGCCAGGGGAGCAGAGAAACGCAGCATTCCTGTGTCTCGGCAGGGAGAGCCGATGCACATGCTTCCCATTTCATTCTGGGCAATCTCAGGACAGCTGGTCTTTGATGTCCTTAACCAAGGAAAGGTATTGTGGGTCAGGAGGGGATAGTGGTTTCAGATAAGTAATGAGAAGATCGTGATTGACAGTGCTTTTGCTCAGCCACATAATCACTTGATTACTTTTTGTCTTTGCTTTTAACAGAGAAAAATAATTTTGGTTTTGCAATAAAAGAGCGCTTTGATGGTGAAAACACTTTTTTCAGTAGCCAGAAAATCATAAGATATATGTATGTATAAATACATTTTTATACATAGAAAAAATATTTCCTTTCAGCATGGAATTAACCCTAAGATAGGAGGCATTTATACGACCTGCGGTCCCACCGTTAGCTTTGTGGAAACACTATTTTCTGCCTCCTACAAACGTGTTGGCGTTTTTTACGACACTGTATATTTCCAGTCACCCTGCATGCATAACCTGTGCCCATTTAGAAACAGGGGGCTGGAATAAAGAGCCACAGAGGCTGCAGGCTCGGAGCAGCGACGGGGTATTTCGCCTGCGACACATGCCTTAGGCAGCACATACAATGCCCCCTCCTTGAGCAACCACCACCAGCCTCTGGTTAATGTCTCCGAAACAGCCTGTTAAGACTGTTACTACAAATTAGAGTCTGGATCATTCTAAAACGAAAATAGACTTCTTTCATCTTCCAGATGGCTGTCTGATTGGGAACTGGGCAGGATCACATTTCAGGTTGTGACTTAATGATTCAGGACAATATTTATGGTTATTACCTGACAGAGGGCAGTGAGGAAAATTAAAGCACAGACCCATGCTTCATTTATGACAAAAAACAAATTCATGACAGTTCTGTATATTAAAGGTGGCATCTTTTGCTCGGGGCAAAGTCCGAGCATAGCTCCGCATCTGAGCCAGACCTGCCAGGGGCTGCTGTGAGAGCCTGGCCAGGACGGCTTCACCATCCCTGCTTTGATAGATGTGCTATCCTCACAAACAATCTGCTGCTTCCCTTGGAGGAGGTCTTAGGCAGGCAAGATACAAATATGAGTGAGAGCTTTCAGAGGGGAAAAATAACATAATTATACGGCGTATTTGCTTGATGGCTGCAGTTGCCTGAAATATTGTTCTTCAGGGCACGTTTTTGACATAATTATTGCCACAGGATGATCCCTTCTGGAGAAAACATGGAGTAATTATGCAAGCCAGTTGTAGATATGATTCTGCATGTGATTTTCCCTGCAAACGATGCTCCTTGTGATACCAGCTGGTGGGGGTGCAGGGCATTTTGAAGAAAGGGGCAATGGTGTTCAGCTAAATCAAATTGAAGCCGCAGCTCTGCTGGGTCTTTCCTTAAGGAAAGAAATTTATTAGTGTTCCTCTCCCGGTTAATCCTTTGCTTTGCATATGAAACAAACTAGCACTTTTTTATTGTCAGCTGCTAAAAAAATAAACAGCCCTTATGAAAATAACTACAACCCACAGCTTTGAGCTCCCCGTAAACCAGCTGTGGACTGCAGAGTTTCTTAATGAAACAAAAAATTCTGAGAGATGAGAGGTAGCTGCTGAAAAAATTTGGGGAAGATGGCTATCCTTCCCATCGCTTAAGCTTATTTTATCCCTAAGCTAAAATAAGCTCTTTAAATTTGCAGATAGTGGTACAAGGAATGTTGTTTCAATTAAGAGTGTCTTATTTTAGGGAAGACTATTCTGTCCACATCTGTTAAGCATTACTCCAAATCAATCACAATATTTATTATGTAAGAAATATTTTTCCCAAGGGAGTGGTGCTTCTCAGTTATTCTTCGAGATGGACCTTTCTTCTCCTCCTTTTGCCCCCTTCTGCTGTGCCCTCGCCCTGACAAATGCCACATCCATCAGCACCCAGCTGCACCAAAAAATCCCCGACTGCCTCCTTCCCCAGCCCAGCTCTGATCCTCCTTGTGGCAGGATCCTTTAGCAGACCACCAGGCAAATCTGCTCACTGATGTTTACCGCTAGCTATTTTGATTTATGCTGGGATTTGCAGAGCTGCCCCGGGGAGAGAAAACCATGGGGTGTGAGGTATTCAAATCCCCTTGCGCAGCACAGAAATATTAGTCAAAGTCTTTCAGAGAAAAGGCCAAATTGTGAATGTGTTTGGTTTTGTTTAGTAGAATGAGATTGATTTTTATCCTGTTCAAAAAATCAAAATAATAGCTTGAGCATGGAGACAATGAGGACAGCTTTCTGTCAGTTTCCTTCTGAGTCTTCAGCCACTCCTGTGGTCATGAGGTAGCACGCTTGGCTCTCAGCTTTTACCTGCATTTCAGCTGGATCGGGCTTATTGTGAGGGGCTGTGTGAGGTTCTGAGCAAGGTCCCTGGCGAAACCCCCGACCTCAGCCCAGATCTGCAAGGCCCTCACAAAAACCCTATGCCGTGTCTCTCCAGTAGGGAATCTCCCTCAGAGGCGTGTTGCCAGGTGGCTTTGTGACGAGGGCTGGTCTCTGCTACCCCTCACATCTGTCTTTCATTTTTGGTGCCCCTCTCAGCGCCCAGGCGGCATCCCTGGCTCTGCAAAGAGTCAGGCTCACCCCAGCACAGCATCTCCAGCAGTGGCTGCCTCATGCTTGCAGTTCTTTGCACATCAAGCATCTAACAGACACTTTAAACACTTTCTTAATTATGTGGTGGTGAGTACCTCACTAAAAATGGGGCTGTGGTATACAATTAAAGGAGAAATGTATAAACTATCTGATGTTGTCAGTATCTGTAGCTCAATGTGAAATTACACTAGGAACAGGAGACTCTTGTCTGAAAAATCCATTTTCTTGTCATTTTTATGGCTCTGTTAGATAATAAAATCAAGAGAAAGATGACTAGAATAACAATAGTATCTCTTCCTGGGTGAAAAGATAGGGGAAGAAGGAGGAGTGCAGAGATGAACGCACGAAATCTCTTGTCTAAGTAAACAATCTACATACATTTGCATTTGCTTGCAATCATGGATATAAAGTGTTGTCTTCATTAACATTAGGAGATAGAGATATATGTTACCTCCCCATCCCTGATTTAGCTGCCTGCTTTAAAATAAGGACTGATGGCTCTTAAACCCATCAAGCAGTCTTAGTTCTCGTTTGACTGTATTATTTCAAGTGCCTTAAGATTTACTAAGGAGCGTCTGACAATAATGAGAGCTGAACATCCAGATCCAGAGGAGAATAAGCCCAATTTAGGTTTCATTGGAATCAATAAGGGAGGGGTCACCTTAGGCTAAGACAGAGAAAGCAGGATGGTATTGAGAAAAAATTGGGGAGAAACATCTATGGGTCATATTCTGCCTAATCCTGCTCTGGTGTGGAGTTTACCCAGCCTGACCCTTCAACCACAACCCACACTGAGCGAGCAGGGTGAGTTTTGCATTGATCTGCCATGGGAGAGAGGCCCAAAGACACCAACTGAACATTGATTTAATCTTTATCTCTTACGCAGAGCTGCACATCTGTCAGATTTGGGGATAGTTAAGATTATCAGTTTTGCCCCCAGCTTGTGCTTCCAGCCCAGGTGTTCCCCGGCAAATTGGTGTGATAATACCACCCTTTATGCTTTGTAATATATTAGCATACCTGCTAATGAGTTACAAAGTTACAAAAAAAAAAATAGGAGGAGATTTCACCAAGTAGATTTTCCTATTAAAATGCAGTGCTAAAGGGGCCATCTCATGTATCTCTGTAAAAACAAACAGACAAACAAACAAACACCCCAACATCATCTAGTGCTTTCTTTCAAAACACATATTGTTTACAAATGAGTGGTGCAGCCAACCCAGTAAATTCTGCTGCTCTTCCCACAAGGCTGTTTCTATTGTAAAGCAAACTGGTCTCACGCCAGATATTCCACAGTGTTTCAAACCAGCATTTTCCCCTCCTTAATTAAAAAGAAAAAAAAAGAAGAGAAATTATTTGAATGCAAGGTTCGAAGCAGCTCTACAGCCTTGCAGAATGACTGTGGTAATGAGGCGTTTGCAGGAGTCAATCAGGGCAGACGACTTTCACAGGAAAACTTGATGCCTTTCAGATTTTCAAAGAAAAATAAGCCAATGACAAAAGCATAGCAGCTGCGAGCACACGAAGGAAATTAGTTATAGCAGACTTGTAATTAAGCATTGGAAACTGATCAAAACCATTATCCTGTTAGTTTATACCACAACTTCTATCTACTACAAAATCAATTACACAAAAAATAAACTACACGCGCTCTGAAGTTTTCTCATATGAACGCATCCTATCCAGTCTTTGGACTGCAAAGTGTGTTTGTTTTCTCAATAAAATATGCAAAGCATAGAGCAGGGAAAAACAGAGATGAAAAGGGAAACAGAAAAATTGGAAGAGAATGTTGGCAGAATAAGTGACTCTATCAGAACCACGCTTGCCTAAAAAAACAATATTTGTGCAATGAGATAAGCACCCAGGGTTCTCTTTTAGTATATGCATTTTTCCATTTTCCTTTGGTGAGAGCATTGAGTAAACAGGACGAATTGACATTAAACGATAGAAATCATTTAACAATAATAAAGCAAAAGAATGCAACAAAAATCTAGAGATTTGAGGGAAGTATATACACAGGAAAAGTTGGGCAAAAGTTTGTCTTTTGAAAATCACATGTTATTCCCATTAACTGTAACACGAGATGGATGGAGGAATAAAATAGGGGCTATGTGAGCTGGGATTTTCTTAGAAGATTGGGGCCTGGTTTAGCACATGTTTTATACCAACAGAGCTGTTTCAGTTAAGAAAACAAAAATAAACCCTGGCAGGTTACAGACACCCATCCTTTCCTGGCATGAGCAGCACGCTCCCCCTCCTTCCCACGCTGGCCCTCGGCAGGGCATCCCCGCTTGGGCTGCGCCAGCAGGGCAGCTCTCACGGCCGTGGGAGGTTGTTGCTCATCCTGTCTTTATTGATGGGACGGGACGGAGAGTTGCAGGATTTATGTGACCAAAAGGCCATATTTCAAAGCCGGGGTGACAGCAACGCATTTCAAATAGGTCAGCAAAAGTCTTTCGTTGGTATTGGGTGCTCTGCACAAAAGCTTTGGCAGGTAAAAATGTGCTTGAACATGAGACAGATATTTGGAAGCCCCTGAAAATCGCAGCTGTGATGTGTGAATTTTCCAAAGCACTCGGAGAAGGTTGTCTAACCAAACTGGGTGTTAGACCTTGCTGCCTGCCCCCATTCCCTGCTGTGGCTGCCATGGGTGACTGCCTGTCAATCTGGCCAAAACTTGTACATGCAGAGAAGTGGTGCAGTGATGCAGCCACAGACACAAGACTTTCAGGGGCGACCTTAGACTTGAGAGAGCTGAACCTTTACCCTGGCAATGAGTGCCCTGAGCAGTGGCATTGCACGCCACCAATCCCGTTTGAAGTCAGTACCTCCAAAATTTGGGCTGTAATTTAAGGGCCTCAGCGTGAATATAAAATCCTAACTTCAGGCTCTTTGCTTTATAACTCTTGGCACAAGATCCTAAGACAAAAAGCAGAGCAGAAGCAAAGAGTATTACTGCTATTACTGTGCCATGTGCACAAGAAAAATATATCAGTGTGTGAATACACAGAAACGAGAGGAGGGAGACAGGGATGATGTGCTTTTAATATATCTGAAGCACCAGAAAACCTTTCATGAGCAGGAACAAGACAGAGTTCATGAAAAGGTAAACCCCAGAATAAATTATGAAGCTCATTCCATTAGAGGTATATATTAAATACCATATGTTGGTATAGGGTTGGTTTTCTTTTCCTTTTTGCTTTTTTTTTCTCTTTAGAAATCATTTTGCTAGTAGCAGATATCTCTTCCTTCTAGGCTATACTCTCATATCATATTTATTGAGGTGAAAGGTATCTGACTTGAAAACCATAAAGTTTTTTTTTTGTTTTGTTTTAATTATATGAAACAGATATGAGGGACGAGATTCAGAGCAGGGGTAACTTGAGTGGAGCCAGTGCAGTTACACCACCAAGTACCTTGCCTGACTATTGTTGTTAATGCATGTGCCTGTATTGTACTGAGCCATTATACACCACAAAGGCAAACACTCACAAATTCATGTGTGCACAGTGTAAGCCCACTAACCCAAACGCCTGGGATTGTACCACCATTTGGATAAGCAAATATGTTGTTATTACAGTGTGGCAGTTGTTAATGTATGAGCAAATTGTACCTTTTCCTTGAAAATGAACATTTAGGGCAGAAGAGAGAAAAAAAATTTGCATTTCTCAAGCTACTTGTATTACATAGAAGAGTCTTGTGCAGGCAATGATACAAGCAAGAAGCAGCAGTAGGGCTGCATTCAGGTAACCATTGTCAGAGAATCTCGTCTCCCAGACTGGGTTTGCACTCTTGGGTAACAGGGCCCCAGCTCTGTGGAAAAGACTTACACTGAGCACTGAAGACCTGGGTCTCTCTCACTCTCTACCTTGCCATCCTGGGCAAACAAAATGATCCAGTGCTGTATTTCAATTCAGGGAACAACTGCTGCTCGGTGTCATGGAAGCTTTTGAGCAACAGCTGGTACGGGACGTGTACGTGGCTGGAGATGGGACCTAAAAGGAGGTGAGTAACCCTGAGCCTTTCCTGCATGTGCCAAGGAGAAGCTGAAACTTTATAGAAATAAAAGACCTGGAGGGATTTTTTGGTTAGGTCTCTAACCCCTTGCCACTGCAAGCAGATGCCACATGGCCTTTGTAAGCTTTCTGAGAGAAGAAGAAAAAGAAGATCTGGACGTTACATCAAGGGCCAGCTGTAAGACAAAGGACAAACATCTGGGACATTTGCCACTGAAACCGACCAACATGCCAACAGCTGTCTCTGCCACAGTCCTCCACGCTTCTTGCTAATCATATACCGATGTCAGAAGGGTCCTGGGAGCACACGAGGCAGTGTCTGGGCTCAGAGGTGTTTAGCCTTGTATTTTCTCACACCATTCCCTCTGCAGCCTATCCATGCTGGACATTACCCATGGACTGCTACCTTGGGCACATCCTTTCCAAGGCAGAAGGAGCAGCAGACAGCAAAGCCCAGCAGAGGTGTCAGGAGAGGTGCATCTCTGACAACTCCACCCGGTTGCAGGCATATTTCACACCTGCCAAATTTCCCTGGTTTCAACTTCTTGCTCTGTGCAATATCAGAAAAGTCACAAAAGGTCAGGAAAATGTTCCCAAATCATGCGGAAGTGAGGAATTTAGAGTGAGCCAGATGGAAGAAGAGTTTCTCTGATTTATTATGGACTGTTGGGCAGATAAGAGTGTGCAAGAGATAAGGCGGGGTGGGGGAGAGCTTTTAACCCCTTGTCTGCCTTTTAGCATTGAACATATTTCAAGGTAGAGAGGTGTCTAAAAAGTAAAGTTTTTGTCAACAGCTGCCACATCTGACACAATCTTTCCACATGCCTCCGTGCTCTCATAGTTTGGGAATAAGAAACAACTGTTGCTTCAGGGAGGTAAGTGGTGGTGTTAATCATCCAGAGACCATTCCATAGAGCAACATCCAGTCAAGAATTTGCCTCTTAGTAAGAGCAGTTGCAATCCAAATTCCCAGGTAAGCCGGAAAGCTATCTTGGTGTGGCCAAGTGTGACTATGGACTTTTGTGTGAGAGGATATCTTGCAGCTTTAAGCATTTGGAAAGCATACCGAGTAATTTGCTTTATTTTCTGTGTTTATAAACACACATCTGTTATTTGAGTTTCCACTTTTGGGTGAATTTATGATGATAGCCCATCTGCAGGAGCTCTGGGGCTCTTTTTTTTTTTTTTTTTTTTTTTTGGTGGCGATATTGCCTTAAAGGTTTCAAGAAGTCATTGGTGATTGCAGCATAAATATTAACCAGGTTGAATCTGCCAGAGGCATCATGCAGCGTGCAGTGATGTGACTTGCAGAATTTTGCTGTCTGATAAAGCTTATGGAAAATTCCCTCAATGGATTTATTTATGGCAGCAGATTAAACCAGACTCCAAGCAGACTGCGCTCCGTAGGGTCAAGAAAGAATTTCTAATTTATTAGAGAACTCTTTGTTTTTTGCTATCACATTTCAGTCACATTTTCACTCTTGATAAGCAATTGGTTCCTTCCTTGGGGATCATGAGGAGGTAGTTCCTGCCTTGAAATTCTTGGAAGGACAGATAAATTGCTTGAGCTTAAGCTTTTTAAAGGAGCCGTCCTGTAAATACTTCAGGCACATTTTACAATTTTTCCTACTCTATTCCTCTACTGGTGGAAATACGGAATATTATTTCAGTTTCTTGCAATTTTCTCTTGTCTCATGAGGTGGGTGTAAGAGCTCTTTTGCTTCCTGATCAGTCTCATCACTGTCAGCAGAGGAGGGTCCAGGCCCTTAGGGATGTGGCAAACAAAATTTTTCGGACACGTGATGGTGAAAGAAAGTGTCAGACCTCCTATCATGGGTGCCTGCTTGCATTCCTGCTGTTGGACAGAGCAAAGTCAGTGCAGGGCTTTTGCTGAGAAAGTGCTTTGGGAAAAGGCATCAGCAAAGTGTGGAAGACTCACTGACAACAAGCAAGAAGGTTAATTTTTTTTTAAAATTTTCTTCCTTATTTTTAGTTTTTCCTAATTCATCTTTGAGGGAGGAAAATATGACTGTTTAAAGAAATCCTTTGCAAAGGTGGGAAGTGCTGAAATGCAACTGCAAGGAACCCCTCTGAGAAGAGATATGGGTCTTATATCGAGCTGCCAGTTGAGATTATCTGGAGTGGACGTCCTGAGAGACCAGCAGGAATTCTTTTCCACCAAAGACTGATGGAGGCTTCCCATTCAAATGTTTTAAAAGCTGTAGAGAATTAAAAATAGAAGTCCTGCTTAAGGGGGAGAGACTCCTTTGGGGGGTACTTTGTTTGCTTTGGTTTATATCTCCCTGGGTTGGAATGCACTAAAAAACTGAAGAAATTAGAGTCTCGCAAAGAAATGTAACCTCATACAAAACCGAAGGGCAAGGAGCTCAGTTTGCATTCTGGTTTTATAATCAGTTCTGTTTATAGTAGGAAAGAAATATCCCCTTCTTGAATTCAGTGCGTGCAGCTTTTCTTAGCTACTCCCTCTTTAGGTAAACATTAAAGGAAATATGTCTTCAATAATTTATTATTAAGAGAGCAGCTAATGGTAAATGCAGGTGTATGCCACGGGCAGGGTGGTGTTATACACACCAGCACATATCAGAGAGTGGCAATTTTCTCGTGGAGGTTTTTCCCGATAGCAGGCAATCGAGCAAGTGAGGCCGCGCAGAAACGGCACTTGGCGCTGGGGAGAGGCATGGGGGTGCTTCAAAACCCTGAGCAGCCTCATTGCATCAGGCTGCTTTGACACCCCTATGTGGCTCCTGGAGATGCTTTACATTTCCTTGGAAGGGAGATTACATGGTAATAGAGCTCTTAAATACATTGGACGGAAATATTTCATATTTATTTTATGGCTATGTTGCCTGTAACACTTCAAGGCTGCAGTCTGCAGCTAATGGACAGTGAGCCAGAGACCTCTGAAACACCTGCCCTAAGCTCTGACACATATGCCCTATGTTTAAGACACGATTTCCTATATTTTGAATATAGGAGGAATAGGGATCTACTTGATCTTTCTTTTCATTCTGGGTTTAATTCTTTTGTGCCATGAGCCTTTTTAGAGGCCTTTTTCTATGCATCTCTGGATTGACTTTCCAAACTCCAGGGCCAAATCTTGCTACCATGAAGATGAAATCTGTAGCTTTACCTCAGAAGTCACCTCTTTTGTACTGTGGCACAGTGAGCAGAGGTGCAGTCAAGTAGAAGTGAGGCAAAAATCTTGTCTGCATTTGAGACGCATTTTTCCAAACATCAGTTTCCATACGAACTTACCATTCTGTATATCTTATAAAATAAAAGTAGTCTAATATCAAGCCCTTCAGGGTCTTCTCAGTTGTGGGCCAATGCTTCCAGAAGCGCTCTCCTTTGGCAAGGCAGTGGCACAAGGCTCCTTCCTTGGTGTGCTCCTTCTTGGGGGTTGCTTTGCCTGAGACTCCTGGTGGTGATCATCTGCTCCGTCACTGTGATGCTCCTGGGAACAGGGTGTGTGGCAAGGAGAGATGTTCCCTTGTGTCTGGGAGTAGAGACAGAGGCAGAACAAAAGCCAAAACTGTGCTGCTCAGTATTTTAGTTTGTGATGGTTTGTGCTCTCCCTGGTTTCTCCAAACAGGAGGCCCAAGGACACTCACACGCGTACTCTGTGGGGCTTTCCAGGGTTGCCTTGGGCAGCACGAGGCAGAACCCAAGAGCACAAGATGCAGAAGAGTGACATTGGCATTTACACAGCAGCCATAGGGCCTCCCTTGGCTACACACAATACAGAGGACATCCAAGACCACTAGCCCATCATCCACAATCCCTGGCTTCCACACTTTGAATCTCAAATGTGCAGATGGTTCTTACAGGTCATCAACCAAACCCGAGTTAAAAAAGGAGATGTGATTATTACTGCAGTGTTTAATGTATGCAGGCAACCCATTTCAGCTGTAACAGAAAGAAGAATGGCTCTAGCTGCAGACACCCACGACAATGGCATATTGCTCGCACCTGCTTATCGCTCGTGTAAGACTCTGAAGAGGCAAAATGCTGTATAATTGCTGGGCGTCATCAAAATTAATAATTTCCTGCATGGAAACTGAAATATGGTAAATATATTGGTTGCAACTGAATATTATCACCTGATGCAGACACGGCTCCCCTCTCTTTGCTTGTTATGCCAACAAAGACACATGCATGCTACTGCCACCTCCTTTTCCTCACCTGGTATATGAGGAGCCTGCCTCTTTGTTTCTGTGTTCCCGTGATGTTCTCTTCTTCCTCAGTATCACTCTGGGCTGGATTCTATCCTGGCTCAACTCACCCATTCAACCTAGCTGAGTTTAGTGAGAGTGGAAATGTTATTTCATTTGTTTCTTCTTGTTTTTCTTTTTTTTTGAATGTTCAAGTGAAACTACTTAGCTTCAGCCGATATTTTTCCAAAAGGTAGTCAGGCTGCTAAATATTTGCTCATGAGCATTGCCATTTGAGCATTGCCCCCTCATAAGCAGGATGTGCTGTCCTGCCTCCAGTCCAGGGGCTAGAGGAAACATCTTTGAAATTTTAAGCTATCTCGACTATGTTAATGCCACAACTTTCACAACATTTCCTTGCAATGCAATCAGTGAATATACAAAAATGTATACTATATATCTTAGATAGCTACATATTATATTATGTATTAGGGAAATTACTGTTATATGTTGGTCTAGATCTGGGCTCAAATCTGCCTCTTGTTCTTCCATTCATCTGGCTCTTTTTGCACAGTCTAAGCAAGATTCTAAGCACAATTATCCCCAGAAGTTTGAGGATCAGGGCTGTAGGACTGGTCCCATCTTGTATAAGGAAAATAGGGGAGTTTTCTAAAAAGAGCAACATATTTTTTTCCTTTTTAAGCTTTTTAAGGTGGTCTAGATTAAGCAGAGATGCGAGGATTCTGCTGTACAAAATCAGACCTGGCTTTTACTGCTTTACGTGTGCATCATCACCTCTGCAGTCCCGTTATGTTGAAACAAGAACAGCCCCTGACATCCAGGCAGTGATAAATATATAGGTACACAAGGGAAAAGCAATGGAGGATTAGACTTTTGTGGTTAATCAAACAGAGTTTTTACATCAATTTATCCAGTCAGACAAAGAAATTTTGCCCCTCAGATGACAACATTTGCAGTGTTTCCACGAAGGGGTAACCATATCACCCGTGGGACAGCACTACTTTAGCTACTCTGATACATTTACAGCAGCAATAATTTTATGACTGAGCTCAGTTGCACAAATCCTGTTAAACAACACCTGAATAATTGGTTAGCATGACCAGTGGTTTATCATTTCATTCTCCGTTTGGGATTTTCCTGTTCTGTTATAATGCTCTCCCCATGGACACTTCACCGTGTTGCAACCCAAATCCTCATCCGTGTGTATGCAGCTCACCAGCATCCAGTTGCAGGGTGGAAATGACCACTTCAGACAGACAAAAGGAATTATAAATGTACATTATTTTTTATCAGTTGTGCTTACAAGGCAGTATCAGCAACCCTGGTTTACACATTAAAAGCTTTGCCAGCAAAAGCAGCAAAGGTCCCCTGTGGAGACACAGCTTATACTGGCAAAAGGGGTTTTTCTGCTTGCATATTTAGACCACCTCTTGGGGTGACTTAATTTACACTGGCAAAAGGCAGCATTTTGCTGGCTTCACTGTTTACCAAGTTTGTCAGATGGGTTTTCCCACCCTTTTTTTTGCCAACATAGCTAAATTGTTTAGGAGTAAAGAGTTCTCCTTTTGTATCTGCACAGTCCAAACATTTTTCCATAGGCCTGACCATACAAATTAGGACTTGTATTTCTGGGATGTGAAGAAAGATGGACAATGTATTCTCAGATTTTCTACAGGGTCTTCAGCATGCCCAACGTCAGATCCTGCCTGGATTACTGCAGGATTCCCCAACTCTAATTAAACAATTTTAGCCTTTAGACAAAACACATATATTCATTCTCCAGAGCTAGTTCTTTTTGTTAGCAGCATATGGAGTTCTCAAAATGTAGGACAAGGGCATCCTACACTTAAGGCAGGAGACCCACTGGCAGATGTGCTACCTGCAGTCATCTGCAGGAGCACAAGGAGGGGGTTGTGACTGGGTTTAAGCCACAGTGAAACAAAAGCCATTTGATTTTAATAGACTTTAGCTATGGCCTTCACTGCATGAAAGAGAAAAGCTCCACGTTGCTCCACACTGTCCTGCTGTGCAAATTCTCCAGGGACTTCACAGGACAGGAGATGCTGTAAAGCTTGGCTACATTTTATTCTCACTACCCTTATTTTGTAGAACGCAAAGAAACACAGCCAAATGATGAGAAGGATATTTTTCCGAACAAAATAACCTCAGGATGTGACATTTCACACTGCTCCACTACCTGCTGTATAAGAGTCTCTTACAGGGATGGTAATGAGCTGTTCCTAGACATGAACCTTTTTAATTTAGAAAGACTGTGACAGAACTGAGGGATAATGCAGAAAATTTTAAAACTTTCTGCAGTACCATTTATCCTGTTTTCCTTATTGATTTGCTCTGTACTCTCCCTGTGTTTCCTATTCTCCTGTCATTCTGCCTGACTTGTGAGGGCATAGAACCCATCCCTTTTTTTCCCACTGAAAGAGCAGAAAGAGCAAAGAACAGGAGCAGCCACAGACTAGTCTGTAAAACAAGGCAACATCTCCACGGGTGACAATGTTTCAGAAGCTAAGGATGTTATTGAGATAATTAGCAACTTTATTGCCTTTCTGAACAGCACATATGTATCTATATGTGAATCCTATAAATCCTGTTTTCCATAAGCAGTATTTATTCCTACCTTCCACACAGACGTGTGTTATCACCTATGCTGTATGTTATCACCTATTCTGTGTGTTATCACAGCAAGCTCACATCTAAGTCACAGTTGGACATTTGCAGCTCAAACCTTACAAGGATATGTATAAAATGTCCCAAAACCAGCAGGCACAGGACTTTCTAAAGCCGTCTCTAAGTTGATGATATCTCTTGAAATTGTTTTTCTGCATTTTCTGACTGTTGGTGAGGGGATATATTATCATTTCCCAGAAGAAATGAAGGCCAATGCATGGCAGAGCTTTCTGGTGGTTTTTGTGCCCAGGGGACACCTGGGAAGCCAGGGGAAGTGAATTGGAACAATCTTGGCTAAGGATTTTTTCAGAGGAAGAGAAACACCCTAGAGCTGCACTGAGACTGTTCAGTTGTTCAACCCCAGATGCTGTGGCACCTAAGGTGACCACCCTGGCCGGAGATGTGAGACCAAAAAAAATCAACAGAGAGAAGGAGCTGCATCTTAGGCTGCAATTGCAGGCAGTTTGAATGCAGCCAGTATCATCCAGCTCCTGCTCCTTTTTATGGCACTTAGACCTCATTCCCAGGTGAAAATATGTATGTGCTGCTAGTAGCATAAAATGATGCCTCTTGTTAGCGAGGCAGGTGTTAGCTGAGATTAAAACTGGCAAAAAAGGAAAACTTTCATAGAATATATATAGGAAGCACATATACAAGATAGAAAACATTAAGATTTCAAAGATGTTTGCTTGGCATTGAGTGGATTTCCAACTTCCTTTGCCAAAAATGATGCTAAAAAACAGGTTAATAAACAGTTACAATCCATTGATAAGGGCTTCTAGGGGATTGGGGTTTTTTAATGAAAGAGATATGGTTCCCTTTTACAATGTCATTCAGCAAAGGGCAAATTTGCTTCAAAGAGGCAATATTCAATGTTTTTAAGGTGCAGAATAATATTTAATTCCAAGTGTGTCAGGGTAGCTGGATCTTTGGTGATGGTTCTGCTTTTCCAAACAAAGCAGCTGCAGAATCTGTCTCAGTTAAATTATACAGCTGTACTCTCTATATGTGTATAAACATATCCACATGCATGCACACATTCATATAAATATATACATGAAAATATGAATATTCATGATGCTCCTTCTCTTGTTTATCTATATACAAGAACCACAGGGGATGAACTGTGTTTGGGCAGGGAGGGTAACACCCTGGCTAGACCATGGAAGTGTCAGCATTTGCCCTTCCAACAGCCTCACCCTACTGAGAGACAAACTGCTTTGCTCCCAGCCTAGATGAAGAGCCTTGGTCCAGTTGATGAAATTGGGATATGTGCCCCTGTTTGTTCATGTTCCTCTTCACTTGCTTGTCTCATGTTTCAATTTTGAACAATGAACTTGTCAGAGCTCCTCCCTTAAACTAATCCATCTTCAGTCAGTCAGTACATTTGGACCCTGTATAAATACTCATCTATATCAATATAAAAAACTACTAAAGCTGGAGCCTAATGTATTAAACTGTAGTTTGCTCCCTTCCTATTTAGCTACTGGCATAAGCTCTTTCTTCTTCAAGCAGTGTCTGGTATTATTTTGCAAGAATTGTGTCTTGGTTTGTTTGGGATTTTTTAGCATAGTGTGGCTCCGAGACTTCAAGGATGAAAGTTGGTGGAGCATAAAATATGGTTCTTTTGGGAGGTGTCCTGGAAAGAAAACAGGCAGGCAAGGAGGAGAGCTTGGGGGTCCACCCAAATTAGGGATGGGCTGAGCCAGCCTTTGGAGAGCCAGAGTGACTCAGAGCATGGTGCAAGAAGGGTTGCACGATGAAGGGAATTTATGCATCAAAGTTCTTTGCTAGCCAGGCTTTGGGAAAGCTACGCGGTGCCTCTTTCCCAAGTCTTCCCTAAAAGTCCATAGAGCAGTGCTGACGAGGTGCTCAGTGATGTGGTAAAGTGTTACAGCAGGAGAAGAAAAGAGCCGGAGAGACAGTGGAGTCAGACAGACTGGGTTATGGCCTGTGACTCTGATTTTGCCCTATTTCTGCCTCTGTAAGACCGATAGTGTTCTCCAAGGCAAATCATGCCTAGGGGTCCCACTTTCCTAACTTGCAGAGATAATATTTACCTGTTTTTATAACGACACCAGAAAAAAGGCTGTTCTCGGATCCTTGTCCTAAGCAGTAGGCAACTGAGTGTCACACTCTTTCCAGCCCAAGGTTAATCATCAGAATGAGCTCGTAGAAAGAAACCTAATTATAGCTGTCACCTCCAGCCATATTGTAAATTACCCATTTGTATGTGGCAGGGGAAGTGCTTTCACACGTGTCTTCTGTGTGTTACTCAGTAAGGCATCAGCAAAGTCTGGCAACTACCTACTTTAATGCAATTTTAATGTAACTATCTACCGTAATGAAAATCCCTAAAATAACATCATGATAACAGCTCAAAACAGTTAAGCACTCTTGTAAGCTGTAGGATGTAGAATCATTACTGCAGTATCATTTTTAAAAGATGTTATGCCTCCTCTGTGGGATTTTCAGGTTCATATTAAGCTTATAACACATATTAGCCATGACTACTTCATTACGCCCATTTATTCAATGACCTCAGACATGCTGGCTGCCAGCTCCACCTTCGCTCAGCTCAGAACAATAGGTTGTGTGTTATTTAAGAGAGTGAGAGATTTTTGGAAAATGATGCTGCGCCTCACAGTAATATTTAAGGTGCATAGCTTTGCAGGAGGCATGGATGTGTTTCCCAGCTGTTTTTCTCCTCTCAGAATTTCTCCTGGCTGAGGAAGATTTAAAGCCCCGCAGATTCGCCCTCCCTAAGCAGGGAGGGAAGGAGGCAGTGTATGGAGATACCATCGCGATTGGATCAGAAAGCCCATCTGCACAGCCAACTCTCTTCTTTCACGGACTGAAAACTCAGCAAGACGTTTTGCAAGGAGCACAGTTTTTCAGCTTTTTGGCCATTTCATCTCTGCAGACTTTTGTGATGTCTTTCCATTTTTGTGAAATATTCTATCAGAATCACTGTTGACTTTGTCACTGAGGCTTCCACATACCGACAGAAGTGTTTTCCCTTGCGAAGAAGTTGGGTGATGTGATTTTTCAAATAGTTTTGATTAAGGGATAGATAAGATTCCCATTACAGTTGTTACAAACATGGGAAAACTGAAATATGTGAATAGTAGGGAAAGTCTTCTTTTTGACAATTCTGTTTGGATTAAAAAAGAAAAAAAAAAGCCATTTTAATTAAAAAATTCTGGTGGACAGAAGACCGTGAGAGATTTTTCCTGCAGGAGTTCTGTGTAGGGAAAGGCAGTCGGAAAAAGATGTGGGCAGAGGCATCCTGTAGTGATTGATCTGTGGTACATGACTGCAAAGGGCCTATAAAGCACCCTGTCCACCCCTGAAGCTGTCAGAAAGCTACTCAAGCATTTGGACAGCCCAGAAAGAAAAAAAAAGCAGCCTCAGAACTTGTATATTCAGTAATCCAGGAGGCATCAATGCCAACAGCAAACGCTGTAAGGATGCTTCTTTTCACCTACCATATGGATAGGTGAGCTACTCAGCTTCGGATTTACACTGTTTTCCCCATGGAGCTAATGAGACAATACTCTCTTACCACGGGGAATATCCATGAAAATATGTTTCAATTTGTGTAATGGTCCATCTGCCAGTAGAAAAAGCAATATAGAAACACAGAGGTCAGGGGCAGATCTATTATGGAAGGACAGCATATGGCAACACAACCATTAGATGAGCATCTCATACTCTTGAGAAAGCTTTAGGACTGACAAGGGGTTAAGGCAAATGTTGGTTCATTGCTAAATTCAAGACTCAAAATGAAAGAATGCAAATGCCTTGTATGATCATTTTTTAAAATAACACTTTTAAACAGCCATAGGGACTCAGTGCAATAGAGACTGAAAAGTTTTGAATAATGCATGCAAGATAATTTCCAAAATCACCCTTTAACTAGTACCACATTCTTTTCACTGTCTCCATATTCATGATTCACCTTTTGCTAATCCTGATGCATAAGGAATGAAGATAGCCCCTGTGGATAAGACCTAATGGACACCATCCTGGAATAATATACAGAACTCAACATCCAGACATGTGTCTTCAATTTAAAATAATTCAGCAATCATGTTCAACCAGAACCTGATTACACAAAATGGGACTTTTTAACTCCCAGGCTTGGATCAAATTTTAAGGCCAGAAGGAAAAAAAAAAAACCTGCTATGTTTATACATTCCAGATACTGTGGTTGAGTTATCTGCACACAAATTTAACTGTTTCTTTGAGCCTCTTATCAGCTCATCTGTAACTATTTTAAATGCTTTGCTTTACCTGCCCTTTGTAGTTCCTCAGTGAGTTTTCCAGCATTCCAGAACTGTGATGAATGGATTTCCTGGATCTGGAACTTAATTAAAAATGAAGCTGAGTAACCATGCTGCATTTCAGTAAATTGTAGCTTTTTTTTAAACAGCAACTGCTACATTTTTGCTCTTTTCTCTTTCCCTCCAGGGCTGAAGAGACAAAGGACCCTGACTCAAAAACAATAAGAGTAAGCCTCAGCAAACTGCCAAATAATGTCTCCCTTTACAAAAGCAGTGGCCTCACTTTTTCCTGTGGTTCCATACTTTCTCTGTCAGCCGCCCTTCATCCTAGTACATGGGAGGCTATCTGCATCTCTTTTCTTGGTCTGTAATGGAAAGGGAAGGAAGAGCCGATCCTTTAGACTGTCAGGCCCTGAGACGGCCTTGAAGAAGGTCACATGCTAGCAGACTACTTTGGGAACAGAAATAAGATTTGGGTGCTAGTTAAATGCTGGTGAGATTTTTTTGGTAAATGCTATAAGCCAGCTTTCCTGATGAAGAGAATCACCCTCTGATCTAGTGTTTGTATAAGGAACGCCACTAAAATCGCCAGAGATCCAACAAGGGTCCCTGCAGCTCTGGTCTCCTCTGACTGAAGATTAAATCGCTGAGATAAGGCAGAGTTTCAGAGGTTCCAGGCTTGCTTTGTTCTCTTATTTTTCACAGTTTGATTAGAGCTGAGTGAATCTTACTTCCAGTCTCTCAGGATAAAACCCAGAGCAAACACCGGGCTTGATATTCTCTGTCGTGACCCATTTTTCACTGATATCAAACTTACTCTCATCAAAGACTTCTTTGTTATGCTTTTAAAACATGAGTGAGATGTGATGCAGGGAAGAGCTGGGAACACTGCCCTTGCAAGGCGTATCCTCTGTTGCAGGTCGCATCATTCTTCCATCTTCAGGTGTGGGTACCTCTGGGAGATGCCCTAAGACACGAACTTTGAGAAGGCAGCCTGTTGATGTTTTCAGAGAGAGCGTTCAGTGCCTAAACAATCGCTACTGCTACAGAGTTGTGCACAGAGGCCCACTCTGCCCCATCTCCTCCGGCAAGTGTCCCTGTGCAGCTCTCTCTGCTCGGGCTCTCAGCTCTCACGCAGGACGAGATAAATTTCTGGTTCTGGCAGGAATACTGAAAAGCTTGAAAAGAGTAATGCAATTTACAAAACAATCGAGAAGGCAAGTTAAATATCTTAATGTATTTTTCATGCAATTTTAAAGCCAGTTTCACGATACTTGAAGACTGAAGTCACAGAGGTTGAAAGTCAGAGGTTGCTAAGGTCACTTTTGCTCTTTATTTTGAAGTCTTTCACTTGAGATGTCTTGGGAACATACTTGCTCTGTGTGTGGAAAAACATCTTTAACAATACAATGAGAGGTGCTTTCTGCTCTATCCTGAAATGCTCTGCAACATGGTGATCCCAGCTCAAGAACAGGAAACCCTAATCAGTAATCTGTGGGCATCTGAAGATTTTGATCACGGATCTGTGTGGGAAAATGTTCTCTTCGGTCCCTGTGAAAGTATTCACAGGGAGACCAACCTTTTTCTTTGCCCTTCCTAAACCAGGACTAAAAGTCAAAACCAGTAAAAATGCTCTGCAACATGATTATAGCTAGCAAAGATACTTCTTTAAGATGCGTTTAAAAACCCCATGTTTGGTTGCTTCCAAATAATTAATTTTAATGTTAATATTCTCTAGAATAAACCTCTTTTTCAATACCATGCATTTTCCAAACAAGAAATACTCTTTTGAAGTAGAAAATGAATTTATTGTTCAGAAATCACAGGCGTGGGATACTTCGACCATTTCAAAACATTTTCTTTTCCTTCCCCCTTCCCAAAAAACACTTTTCAGTGAGGAGATTTATCCAAAGAGAAAATTGTTCCAGGTTTAAGAGAGATGTGCTTTTTCCACATCAAGCCTTTTATCAAAAAACTGTGGTGGGGATAAAGCCAGTGGTGGGACTGGAAAGGCACAGCCTGTTTTGGAAGGGTTTTGTATCAGACTCTCTCAAAAATGGGCTATGCTTCCAGTGGTGTCCACCGCGTCGGCACACGCAGCCCTGGGGATGCCGCTCGCTGAGTGCCAGGCACGCGGCCCAGTGACAGAGGTGTCCCACGTCCTCTCCGCAGGCTGTAATGCTGCTCTGAGAGGCTTGGTTCCCCTGCAGGAGCTGAAGCCAGAGCGCATATATTGTAACGCAAATGTAACAGATTAAGGGCTTTCTTACGTTCTCTGTCCTGTCTCCTTCTCCCCAGGCGAAGGTTCTGGCCAGAAGAACCATCTCATTTATTTCATGGACGGATGTAAAAGGACAAACAGAGCGCCCCATATTCCTTACCCTCCTCTTCATCCCATCTGCCAAACGCTGACCCAGCCAGCCCTCTTTTTGCATTAGTTCACAGAAAGAGCTGATATAAACATTTCTGATGCTAAACTCCTCCGGGCTGACTGCTTCTCTCTCAAGCCAACTTCAACTTAGCGCTTCATCACAAGAGCAGAGGCCAGCACTCAGCAATGAATGTCACCATGGTCTTTTTGGGCTGGACAGGAGCCTAATGGGTACATGGTGGTGAGATCATGAGCAAGGGAGGGGGTTGTTTTGACAGTTGAAAATCTCTGGCAAATACATCCCATTGAGAAAACAAATTACTTACGTGTAGGAAGATGTATAAACCACTGAACCATCTGCAAAAGCACAGGTAGTGTTGTTAGCTATTGCCAGGGAACAGAAATTGTGTGGTAAGTGTTGCCAGGAAATTAAGTACCAGAACAAAGTGTCACTGATGCAATATGTTATTTGCACAGGAACCGTTTCAAACTCCAGTGCTTTTTTTGAAAGTCACTTCTTTACGTCCCCAGGTGTTGCATGCTGCTATGTTCCCTTACGAACACCGTGCCTCTGTTGGGCTAGGTCGCTGAAGTAATTTGTCTCATTTTGTCACAACTAAAAAGTGATGGTGATGATGATGACAGTACTAACCTCTCCCAAGGGGCACGCTGTCATTTATTGAGGATGAACTTCTGCATCAGCCTGTGAACCAACCTCCAACCTTTGCCTGGTTTCTTTTAAGGACCTATACATATCTCGCAGTGATGTAAATTTCTTTGGCATTTGGGACTAAAGCCACTTGTTGCTTTTTAGGCACTTTGGTTTGGAGGAGATGTGCATGCCTCAGATGTCCTCAGAATTACTCTTTTCAGCTTTGTCCTGAGACAAAGCATGTTTTTAAAGTCCTTGTGTTCTGCTCTCATTGTGAAGAGGGTGATTTCCCCTTGTGAAGCTGTGTTTGCTGTGCATGGCAGTGGCTGTGCCCCTGTGTGCAGCTCCCCATGCAGACAGAACACTCTGCAAGAAATCTGGGACTGGAGCTGCAACCTGGAAAAGCACTAACTTCCCTAAATAGTCCTCTATACACCATTAAAGCAGCATGGGAGACTCCTGCAGGCGTCAGGCACAGACAAAATAAAGGCCCTCGGGGAGTAATCAGTGTCATCCTCTTTTGAATGAAGCTACATTTGAGAAGAAAAAAAGAAATAGTGTCTAGTAATGAACATTGCTTCATAGCAACAAATAGGAACCACTGGTCCCACTGATTTGTTTCATCTTGAATGGTATTGAAATTTTTGCTATTAGTGTTTGTTGTTACCTGGCTAATAATAACCAGACCATTTAATAGTGCAACTGTGTAGAAGAGATCCAGTTATTGTCCAGGATGTTGCGGTGATGGGGACTGTATAAATGCCAGACAAAATGATGGTCCCTGTCTCAAAGAGCTAACAGCACTGCCACCAACTTCTTCCTTTATGCCAGGGTCTATTTACATGGACATGGACTTCTGAGGGTCCATGGAAAAGTCTCATCAGCCCCTCTGCCTCGCTCTCCCCTGGGCAGTGCCGTGCTCTCACACTACGCTTTGCCAAAGAGGGAGGCAGGGATGAGAGCCCTTTCTGCAGTGCTGGCCTTGTTCTTGTCCTCCAAAACACCATGACAAAACTTTGCTCTCCTTCACGTCTCCCTGCTTCTCCTTTGCCAGCCTGACCAAAATCAGCAGCCCTGTTCTGCAGGCTTGCTGTGCTTCACTGACCTTTGAGGCACATGCTGGCTTTCCAGGAGAGATCCGAGGTAGCTGTTTGCCAGACCTCCTCAGGCACTCCTGTATGTACAACGGCAGAGGATGTGCCTCTCCCAGCCTGCCTTCACACGGCCCCGTGATCCTTCACTCAGGCGGGTGGGCTGTGCAGTTGCTTCATTCCTTTGGGTGCAGGGTTGAAGCAGAGGCTGGACAGCACCAGAAAGAAAGGTCTTTCTTAGCTCTCATGTTTCTCAGGAGAATTTAATTAGACTTTTTTCCTCCTCAGTGATAGTTACTGGCTTTATCTGATTGTTCCCATCTGCTGGCCATTCCTCAAAATTCAGCACAGTGATCTCACTCCTCTGCATCCTGCGCAATCAGAGCAACTGCGGGGGACCTGGCAGAAGGCTCTGTGCCAGAGGGGATGGAGTCAATGGGCTTTGTGTTAGTGTTGATGCTGCATGGCATTCATGAGAGCTCGACTGGGAAAGATGGGAAGTGCCCCCAGCAAAGAGCCTGGTCTCCCTGTGGGAATGGTGCTCTGTTTTTTCTGTTGCACTGAATGTCAGAGGATCTTGATGGCAGCAGCACTCTGGACTCTTGTTTGACTTAGGATTGTAGGGCTTGATGCAAATCAAATCACTTTTGTACTCCTCCACTCCTGTGGGAGCTGAGATGTCCCAGTAGAAACCAAAAATCGTATGAACTGGAGAAGTCTTGTTCAGCAGCAGCCCTTGGCCAAAAAGCAGCCAAAGAATTGTACATAGAAAATTTTGACCTTTTTGTTAGACTCCACCATGTCTGTACACTTGCAAAAAGCTTTGTTCCCTTTTGTAAGACAGCACTCTTTCCAAGCCTAACATCCCCCCCTCTGGTGGCAGCAGACCTGTCTCCGAGTATCTGAACCCACGCACTCGTCTAAACAGAAATGCCAAGTCACCCTCAATTCTCCTTTCACTGCACTCATATTGTCCGTGAAAAACCCTAAGCAAGCTCAAGAAAGGCCACCAAGGACTAACAACACCTGAAGAGAACCCTGCTTGCATATCTAGAGCTTCATCAAAGAAGATAATTTCTTTGTGGAGTTTTTAAAGCCCTCTTATCACCATGAAAGAGTGATTAAAGGACATTAAGAATAGATTAATTTAAAAAGTAGTATATCTTCTGTTTCAGAGTGAAGCAAGGCTCACAGGAAAAGGCAATGTCTTTTATTAAACCGTGATGAAAAGTTGACAAACTTTCAGGCATCTGATGTTTTACAGACAGAGAATCCTGGCAGAACAGCATCCAGGTTTGAACCAACCTCTGCTATGTAGGATAGAAGAGGCTGATAAAATGCAGCCTTTTGCATCCCCAGGTTTTCTGCTGATACCCTTTGTTGTCCTTGGCTGTGTTTCAAGCCAGGGTGTGGTGCTAAAATAGCAGGCACGTTGTTCTTTTGTTGCCACACAAGCGGAGCACAACTGCGCTTGTGCTGCTGGTTGTCTCTGATCTGCCTGGCTCCTAGGCACTGTCCTCCCTCCAAAAAATTATGAACATAAAAATATTTCACATCTTCCCTTTCTGAGGGGAGGGCAGAGGTCTGTACGATCAAACGATCCCTTTCCCTTCAAAGCCCACTTTGGACCTCTGTCTTCTTCTGTCTCAGCATGGAGATGAAACCCCAGTTGGCTGAGTCCTGCTTGTCATGGGCCATGCAGAAGTGGAAGCACCACTCCCTCCTGGCTCCCATCTGGGGGAAACCCAAACCTGGGAGAAGCCACGGCTGAAAAGCAGAATCCAGTTGAGAATACTTGAAAGAAAGGTGTGTCTAGCAATATACTCCGTTCTGAAAGGCTATTGTCCCCACGTTCTAAATGTGTCTGTGCTTTTTCTTCCTGACCAGATGCAAGAGAAAGGTCCTAAAGAGCCCTGGGCAAATGTTAAAGAAAAGTATTTTCTATGGGTATTGTGTATAAAAAAAGCAGTATTTCTGTACCTGTAAATTACAAAGTCATCTTTTTCAAGAGTGCTCATCTGACCTACAGAAAAGGAAGAATCCTGTCTTGAGAAAACCCTGTGCTTGGAAGTGCTTGGGAGCCAGTTAATGGCACCTTCAATATACACCTGGAGGAGGCCTGAGCAGGGAAGGACTTAGCTGAGGGATAGCCTGGAATAGGTCCCAAATGGGTCTCACCCCAGTGGGGTCTAGGTGGGATAGCTAAAGGGGGTCCCAGCTGATTATAGGATGTATAGCAGTGAAAAGTGCCCAGGGAAGTAAAGCGCTCTCAGTGTACGGAGGTGCATCCTGGGCACTCGAGACGTGAGATACGGGTAAGAAGATGAGTATGTAATCCAGAGACATGGGGTGCCAGGAAAGCTGCAGTGCTGAGGAAACTCGGGGAGATTATAAGGGTGGGTTACTGCTGCTGGCAGGGTCCGAGGAGTGATGAGCTTTCTGGTATTCGCGGAAGGAGAAGGAACTGCATTTCAGTGTCAGGAGGGATCCTGGCAAGTGATCCCTGCTCCTCTGAAACAACCTTTTCTTCATAACATCTGAGACAGCAAGTATTTTATGAAGAGTTAAGGTCACCTCTGAAGTTTTGACCTGATTCCCTTTGAAATTGGTTAAGATTAAGCGATTTGGCTGAACAGAGCAGATGGTGCAGTAAACTGGACAGACCTCTCCACCCCCTCAGCCCCGCAGCAAAGGAACACGCTGTACTGGAAGCAGAGCAGGAGCCACTGTCCTTCGTTGTTTGTGAATCTTGGTACAGAGACAAACCCAACAGATCCAAGGCTCCTTCATACAGAGGCAGACGTGAGCCCTTCTGACACCCACTGTACTGGAATGAACCCTGATCTGGAAACCTTACACAGTTCAGAGCATGCTTTCAACTTTTGTCTAGTGCTTTTTGGTCTAAAGTGTGATTAGATAGGAGGTGGGGCCTTAAAGTTTTGAGCAGGCAGGGGCTAAACCGGGAATTGCAATTTTTTGACCGTCCTGTTTAAAAGTGGTATTAGGAAATACCAACCTTACATCAGCTTTAAAAGCAGATGGGCTGAATATGAAGAACAACAAAAGAATGGCATTAAAGCAGCACAGAAAGAAGCAGCATTAAAACAGCCCTGCCAGGGACAACATGCCCAAGGCAGCTGCAGAGTCCAGACCGCAGGAACAGTGGGAACGTCTTAATCTGAATGCATTTGTTAGTGGTGGGTCAAGTACCGATACCCAGCAGCAGCTACTTCATAGTGCTCAAAAGTTTACACTAAAATACAGGTAAAAATACCTTTTTTTTTTTTTGGTATTTGGGCACCTTGCCCAAAGACACAACCAAAAAACCCAAAAAAAACTTGTAGAAGAAGGGCACGATCATTTCCAGTGCAAGGCTGACAAATCTGAAACAGGTTTGGGGCAGACTACAGACATTTCCCTCAGAACTTCTTTTCTTCCATTTAGAAGGATGCCTATGGGAGGTATCCACGCTTTTCCTTCACATAAGAATAGAGATGTCTGAAAACCACACAGGCCATCCTCTGGTTTCACAGCAGATCAAAGGAAATCCTAAAGCTTTCAAAGGCATGTAGACCTTGAGCAGATTTACTCTGGAGAAGTACAGCATATGGTGGAAATGCCAAGAGGCATGTTGCAGTATCACCCAGGGAACTAACTCCAGAGCCCTGGAAATCCTGAAATGAACAGGAGGTTGGCATTTCTACAGAGGAAAGAAAAAAGCCTAAGAGATGATGTGAACAAGAAATCAATTCAGAAAGAGTTGTCTGGAGACAGGTAATGTAAGCTTCATGACAGCAGTGGTGTATCCACCTTCCTTGTGCCAAATAGGAAGCCTCTTGAAGTCCAGGAACTTTTCCCAATCACTGTTGCCACTTTTGGATTAGGCATGCCCTTGCCACCTGAGCTGGTATTTGTTCTTCTGGAGGGTAGTACAGTCCAATCAGCCTAACTTGTCAGCAAAAAAACCCCATTCTGTCAATGCAAGCTTCAATCTACACAAATAAAATAACTCTTAATATACTGATTGATTAACATGAACAGAAGAGATGTCTCTAATGGGCTCTTAAGACATGTTTACCTCCAGTCAGATTCATAGAGTGTGCAATCCTTACAGAATAAAAAGTAAAATACATGAAATGCAGAAAAGAAGCAGCCTCCTGTTTGGAAATCATCTGTTCCATGCTGCAACACCAGGATTTTCCAGTATCATACAACAGACTCTATCCATCAACTTCTTGATTGTCACCTCTTAGCGTGCATAGTTTTATCAAGCTTTCTCAGTGCCCAGGATCTTTTCAGGAAAACTCTCATCAAAAAAAGCAAAGAAAAAAAGAAAACGGCTTAGATAGTCAGATCTGGCAGAAGTTTCGCATTACAAAAGTGATATTGATCTAAAAAACCTTATGTTATTATCCAAGTGGTTTCCAATTGTTCCTGGAACTATTACAGCATGAAGAGCATTGACAGTTCCTTAGAGAAGGAAGCTCATTAGGATTACAAGAATTAGCTGAAATTGAAATTCTCTGACATCTTCATGAAGAAAAAAAGGTCTGTTTCATGGAAAACAATTCAGATTTTAAGAGATTATGTCAGGTTGTAAAAGTCTGCGCAGTTGGGAGAATGGATTTTCTGGTAATAATGTATTTCTAATTTTCACATAATAAGCCCCGATAATTGATAACTAGAAAGACATTATAGTGATGAGGAAGGCACTGTTACACTGTTAGTTCAGATTTTGAGGCTGTTAGAAAAATTGCTTCGCAAGAATTTCGCATGCAAAAGCTGGAGCAATGAGAAAGTGATGTAAGAACTTTGTGGGTGTGGAACTCCCCTGTTGGATGTCAGGAATTGTCCATACTCCTCCTTTCACAGGGGCAGAAGGACACCTGGCAGGAACTTTTCCTGCGAAGGCTCCTCTGGAGGCGCCTGCGGCAACTGTAAAACATCTATGGCCACACACATACTGGCACCACAGCCAAAAGTGAGCCTGGAAGTGTCAGTGCTAACCGTGAAGACTTTTAGCCCTTGGAGGTCCAAAATACCTTTAGGCAAGGTGTGAGAGCAATGAGGACCAACCACAAGAAGAAGTCATATGATTCGAGGCAAGATGTGATGGTTTTATTCATCGACTCCGATGTCCAGAGGAAGATCGCCGACTTCATAATTCGCCATAAAAAGCACTGGCCTATTTGGGGTGAACTTTCTGATTTCCGACTGTCAAGTGCTACACCCCGGGGGTCAGTCAGTCAGCAGGCAGAAACTGCTAGGCAGCCACAGATGGTCCTTAACATACAGTCCACTGTTAGACAGCATCCATATGGTGTTTGAATGAGACATCCCTGCCTCCACACTGCAGGAGAGAATGCTTCTGAAGACCCTCACAGCATTATGCAGTGGAGCTTAAACCTTAAATAATTAAATGCCATGATACTTTTTTTTCCCCCACTTCTGTTTAGTCCCCAACTTTTTATTACTGATGACACAACGTTTATGACCCCTCTGAAAAGCCAATTAAGAATTGTAATAAGAAATGACTGTGTGCCAGTGCTGCTGATTTGTTTTTTCTGGTAAAAGTAGCCTTATTGTAATGACCTAGTGTTATGGTTTGAAAAAACTTGGTTAGATGGACAGGTTGTTAGACCAATCAGAAGCTGGTACCGCCTCTGCAATCCACATATTTGCTAAACCCAGAGTGGGATTCTGGGATTCTCACTTCCTGCGTGGCTGCAGTAAGGAACGGGCCCACTCGGGCCCGGGCCTCCCCCACCGGGGGAGGCCAGATCCCTGGAAAATAACCCGAAGCCGCAGGCAGCCAAAGAAAACAACCGTGGGCTGCGCCGCAGTTAAAATACTCACGATGCGGCATCCAAGGACCCGGTCCGAGCTCCGGCTCGGAGCGGGGCCCGGCCCGACCCGACCCCCCC
>VZTA01016557.1:16555-28457 GCA_013398855.1 Mohoua ochrocephala | reverse complement strand
TTTTTTCCCACCCCTTTCGTTTTGTTTGAGGGTGGGCAAGGACGAGCTCATCCAAAAAAAAAAAAAATGAATAGGAATGGACTTTAAGGCCTCATTTAAGGATAATTGGAAGGGATTTGGGTAAGAAATTGGGGGGGATGCGATGAGGGTGAACAGAGGGGGTTAAATATCTGAGTTTTGTGGTCGGAAGAAGGATTCCTTGCTGCTGGAAGCTCTGGAACCACCTCGTGCCTGCTACCTGCTCCCAAATCCCGCTGCTCTCCAGCTTTCCCTCCTTCCCACCTCACCCGGGGGGGTTGAGGAGGGGGTGGGCTGCACAGAAGTTACTCTCGGGGCCCACAAAAGCGGGCAGAGGAGAGTCCGTCCCTATTGTCGGGAGGGTAATTAGAAGGTATAAAGGGTCTCATCGAGTATGCAGCGGGCTCTTTGGCGAGTTGGGAGCCCTATTGAAGCTCCTGGGAACTCGGAGCTGAGGGTTAATGTGTGTCTTTTTTTTTTTTTTTCCTCTCTCTCTCCTTTCCCCCTTCCCCCGGCGCTCTCATTGACAGCCCCAGATAGACTCCGATACTCAATGCTGTTGTAAATTCAATTGCCCGGCCTCACAATGCCCACCTCATAAAAGAGAATAACTCGGGGGGTTGTGGCTTTTTTTCTTTCTGCCACCGAGCCCGGGGAGGGGGGGTGTGGAACTGAGGAAAAGACAGTTTTGCCACCCATTCTGACTCCCCCCTCACCCCCCTCACCCCCGGCACTTGAATCGTGGCCAAGTGGAAGCGATTGCAGCCTCTCGCACACCCGGAGAATGAACCGCTTCCAATTGTCGCCAATTAATGAGGCCGCGGTGCGGAGAAAAGACCATTAAGAGGGGAACGCTCCGAGGGGGGAGTGGAAGGCGAAGCTTTGTGCACTCCTCCGCTCCAAATTTGTGAGGTGGGGCTGTCCCGGAATGCGCAGGAGAAACGCCGGGGGATGATGTGGGAGTGCCAGAGGCATCCCCCCCCTCCCCTCCACCTTGGCTGGGGGTCTGTGGTATCCTGATTTCCCTGATCCCCCCCCCCTCCCCTCCACCTTGGCTGGGGGTCTGTGGTATCCTGATTTCCCTGATCCCACCCCCCTCCCCTCCACCTTGGCTGGGGGTCTGTGGTATCCTGATTTCCCTGATTCCCCCCCCTTCCCCTCCACCTTGGCTGGGGGTCTGTGGTATCCTGATTTCCCTGATCCCACCCCCCTCCCCTCCACCTTGGCTGGGGGTCTGTGGTATCCTGATTTCCCTGATTCCCCCCCCTTCCCCTCCACCTTGGCTGGGGGTCTGTGGTATCCTGATTTCCCTGATCCCACCCCCCTCCCCTCCACCTTGGCTGGGGGTCTGTGGTATCCTGATTTCCCTGATTCCCCCCCCTTCCCCTCCACCTTGGCTGGGGGTCTGTGGTATCCTGATTTCCCTGATCCCACCCCCCTCCCCTCCACCTTGGCTGGGGGTCTGTGGTATCCTGATTTCCCTGATTCCCCCCCCTTCCCCTCCACCTTGGCTGGGGGTCTGTGGTATCCTGATTTCCCTGATCCCACCCCCCTCCCCTCCACCTTGGCTGGGGGTCTGTGGTATCCTGATTTCCCTGATTCCCCCCCCTTCCCCTCCACCTTGGCTGGGGGTCTGTGGTATCCTGATTTCCCTGATCCCACCCCCGCCTCCACCTTGGCTGGGGGTCTGTGGTATCCCGATTTCCCCGATCCCACCCCTCCTTCCCCTTTCCCGGGGATTGTCCTGGTGGGTGGGCAGGGAGGGCTGAGCCCGGTGGGACCGGCAGCGTTTCGCAGCTCAGAGGACGAGCTGGTATTTGCAGAGCATCCGACACAAACCCAGGGGTTTATTTTTTGTATTTTTATTTATTTATTTCATTTTTTTTTTCCAGAATAGAAATGCAATTCCATCTTTCAAGGTCTGCTCCTATTAACAACCAAGGGCTGCAGCTTCTGTGAGAACAGGGCCTGTGGCTGTGTGTGCTGGGGGGGGTATAAAAAGCAGATTATCGGCTCCTGAAGGCTTTTTACAGCTTCCTGATGGCTCAGGCGCGGCTCGATAAAGGAGCACAGGCTGCTCGGAGCCTGGTACCGATCCAGCCCAGCAATTCCTCCGCACCGGAGCGTGGGCAATCGATCAGTCTGAGAGTCCTCCATCACCCGGGCAGAACGAGGGATCCATTTGAATCAGGAGGTTTCCCAGGAGGTTTTGTTATGCAATCGCAGACATAAAATCATGTTACAGCAATTCTCCTCCATCCCCCACAGCCGGGCCCTACCCCTCCCCTCGTGTCTGAAGGAAGAGCAGATGAAAGCCCGCCTGTCGCCTGCCTGGAACCGAATCCCTCCCTGGGGCAGCCCCGCGTGGCCGGCCTGGCTCTCACTGCCCGCTCCCCTCCCAGATCGCCCCGAGATCCAGCGAATTCCCTTCGTTTCCGAGGGAAGCAGCGAGGCTGTCACGGCTGAGCGCAGGCAGAGCAGAGCAGAACCTTCTCCTCCCGAGTGGGTTTTGAGTGATGGCAGCAGCGCAAACACGGCTCGGAGCGCGGCGCTCCCCCGGGGACGCGGCTCCCGGCGCGGGGGAAGCGGCAGGCACCGCTCTGCCTCTGGAGTGACACCCTGGAATGGCACCGCGGCGTCACCTCAGCCCCCAGAGACCCCCTCGGAGCCCGCCGGGGCAGGGTCAGATCCCACCTCTGCCACCTGGGGCCTCGTGGGCTGCGGGATCGTGCCGCTCCCAGCGCCCCAGAAATCCCAAATCCTTCCAAGGAATGTCGCCGCCGTGAGCTCCAGGAGATGCCCGACTCTGTTCCATCCCTGGGTTGTGCCCAGAGCCTCCGATCTGTCCCTTCCAGACCATTCCCCTGCAGCAGCCCCTCCAAAGGCCCCGCGTGCCGCCGCTTTTCCAGAGGGTTCTAAATTCGCCCTTATCCCTTTAAAGGTGCGGGGAAAGAGCAAAGTGCGCGGCTTCCCAGAGGGAAAAGTCCAAAGGGATGGACGCAGCGCCAGAGCGATAATGGCTCGGTGGAATTCGGGCAGCCGGGAATGAATTCACGGGAGTCACGGAACGATCGGGGTGTGGCGGGGGAAGGAGAGGTGGGAAGGGCACGGCTGGGGGGAAAAAGCGGCGATTCCTCCTCGTCCGACCCGAGCTGCGCCTCGTTCCAAGGGAAAGGATGTGGGGAGAGGTGTTAACGAGCCATTTCCAGCTGAACGGGGCCGGGAAAGGAGTTCCAGGCACAAAACTCGCTGGAATGTTCGGCCAGGGGCTCAGCTGTGCCTCCGCATCCCGAGAAATCCCGTCCGGAGCAAGGAAAGGCTCCCCCAAGGCTCCGGGCAGGAAGCAAAGCCCTCCCCAGCTCCTGGGCCTGCCCAGGTCACCAGTGGCCAAAGGAAAAACCACCTGGAAAATCACCGGAGGTTCTGGCTGAGCCTTTTCCCCTTCCCAGCTCCTGTCCTTTGCCTTCTGCTTCCAAGTTCCCACCGGGTTGGGAGAGGAGCTTCCAGGCTCCTTTCAACCCGATCCTGTGACCCTTTCTGGGATTATCCTCCTGCCTCCCACGGCTGTTTCCTCACCCTCTGCCTCCAGCAGCCGCATCTCCTTCCCTGCTGCTTTGCTGCTCCCCTTCCCTGCCCGGGAGGGAACGGGGGCAGCGCAGGAGAGGCTGGAAAAGGGGCAAAGCCATCCCTCCCTTCCCGCATTTCCCTTGGGAGGTGGAAAAGGGTCACGGAGGGATTGGGGCTCTGGGGTTGTGTCCCTGATATTCCAAAGGCTGGAATGAGGGCGATGAGGGCATCCCCGACCCCCTGAGCGATCCCCTGAGCCCCAGGGTGGTGACTCGGGCAATCCCACAGCCGCCCTGGCCCTTTGGATGGAGCATCCCGGAGCCCCCGGGAGCAGGAGGAGGAGGAGGAGGAGGAGGAGGAGGAGGAGCGGGAGCCCGGCTCAATGGACGCGGGCAGCTTCGCTCGGGCTGTTAAGCTGATTAATTGAAATGAAGTTCCTCCCGAGCCTCGGCGCGTTCTTTGAGGTCAGGGTCACCGCACTGAGACGCTTAATCAGATCTTCCCATTTAGCCCCTCTTAGGCAGGGCTGGAATGCGGCCCTTTCAAAGCCGGGCTCTTGGCGCCAAATTCCTGCTCTATCTCCCTCTCCCATTCCATGGGAGCAGCGCATCCATCACCGGGAAATCAAACCCGACGCCACCCGATGGGGCTAAGGTGAGCTTTTCACAACCGGAGCCCGGGAGGAAAGGAAATGAAATTAAAAAAAAAAAAATTAGCTCCCGGCTGGATGCCGGGGGTGGGGTGTGAAAAAGCAGAGCGGGGAGGTCGGAAAAGAGCCCCGAGAACCCACGGAGACTCAGCAGAGGCAGCTCAGGGCAGCCCGAGTGGTTTTTGGGCACCCAGAGTGGTTTTTGGGCAGCGTTTGGGTGCTGAACCGGTGCCAAATCCCGATTTGTCCGGCTCTGTTGGGATCCTTCGGGAACTCCGAGCCGCGGGGGTGGGATGGGGTGAGGGAGAAAGCCCCAAAATCCACCGGCAGCAGGAGGAGCTGAATTTAACCCCGGCTCCAGAAGCAGCCCCGGGTTTATCGTGCGCTCATCGAAGCTCTTTGCACACCCAGAGACCCCAGACCTGAGGATAAATCCAGGCTGCTCACACAGGGGCGGCCGCCAGGTTTGTCTCCGGGAAGGCAAAACAGGATCAGTTGGGAGAGGGAGGCTCCGACCGCGGCCTCGGGGTTGGTATAATTCCATTTAAAACCTGTCCCCCTCACGCAGGAGGAGGCCAAAAAACAACACCGAAACTCCGCTCTCCCTCTGGGAATCCTAAAAACAAAGCCCCGACCCGGCGGGACGCGCGGTGCGATCCCAGGATCTCTCACGGAGGGATGGAATGAGGCCGTGGGGAGGCCAATTTCATTGGAACCGGGGCAGTTTCCATCCTTCCCGATCCTGCCCCACCTCCATGAGATGCTCCTGGTGCTCCCCAGGGGCCGTTTCCATCCTTCCCATTCCTGCCCCACCTCCCTGGGCGCTGCATCCCTGTGGGATGTGGGCAAAGCCGAGCTCCCGGCCTCTCTGGGATCCCATTTTGTGCTCCAGCATCCCGGGACACAGGGGCAGAAGAAGGGAGAAGGTGGAACAAAGCAAAGGGCGCTCCTGGGTGGCACCCAAGACCCCCCAGAGGAACCGGCACAGATTTTTTAGCGCATGTTGCTTTTTGAGCAGCTTTTCCCACTCTAAATCCAGCCGGGAATTATTTTCCATCAGCGCCGAGCTCGGAAAGCTCCGTTTTTTGGGGGGAAGCACCAGGCAGAGCTGCACCCAAGGGCGGGAGAGGCCACGGGGAGCTTTATTTAACCTCCACCGCTGGCTATTTTTAGCGGGGACCAAAGGGCAGCGACCTGGCCGGGAGGAGAGGGGGGAATTCAGCTGCCTTGGAGCGACTCCACTGCACGGGAAAGGGCAAAGCGTCCCCGCTGAGGAGCCCGGCTGGGCTGGTGTCACCGCCAAGGTGACCCGGGGACAGCCCTTCACAGGCCGGGTGTTTACGAGGCTTGAAGTGCCCTGGCCCCGGGCTGCAGGAGGGGGAAGCTGCCCGCGCCCCTTCCGGGGGAGATTCTGGAAGGACAAGGTCAGTGCACGGACGGAGACGCACAAACATCCTTTGGGAGCTTTTCCTGCCTTCCCACTGCTCTGCTTCCTTTCTTCCCCATTGCTCTCCTTCCTCCTTTCCCATTGCTGTCCTTCCTCCTTTCCCATTGCTCTCCTCCCTTTCTTTTCCATTGCTTTTCTTCCTTCTCTCACGTTGCTTTTCTTCTTTCTTTCCCATTGCTTTTCCTTCTTTCCCATTGCTCTCCTTCTCTCCCTTTGCTTTTCCTTCCTTCTTTCCCATTGCTTTTCCTTCTTTCCCATTGCTTTTCCTCCTCTTTTCCCATTGCTTTTCCTTCCTTCTCTTCCTTTGCTTTTCCTTCCTTCTTTTCCATTGCTTTTCCTCTTCCTTTCCCTTTGCTTTTCCTTCTTTCTCACTCCTCTCCTTCCTTCTCTCCCTTTGCTTTTCCTCCTTTCCCCTTGCTCTCCTTCCTTCTTTCTCATTGCTTTTCCTTCTTTCCCATTGCTTTTCTTCCTTTTTTTCCATTGCTCTCCTTCCTTCTCTCCCATTGCTTTTCCTCCTTCTTTCCCTTTGCTTTTCCTTCTTTCCCATTGCTTTTCCTTCCTTCTTTCCCATCACTTTCCTTCTTTCCCACTGCTGGTGGAATCCCTGGTCCAGGTCTGCTCTCAGAGCCATGGAATCATGGAATATCCTGGGCTGGATCATCGATCCACAGACACCCCAACAATCCCAGTCCTGGGAGCGGTGTCCGAATGCTCCTGGAGCAGCCTCAGGAATGTCACAGTTCCCTGGGGAGCCTGGGCAGTGCCCAGCACCCTCTGGGGGAAGAACTCCCTAAAATCCACCCTAAATCCCCCCCTGGCACAGCTCCAGCCCTGCCCTGGGTCCCCTCCCTGCCGTCCCACTGGTTTCCATGGCTGGTGAACTGGGACAGGGACTCCACTAAGCGCCTTCCCAAACTTTCATCCCAAATTCCCGCCGGGTTCCTCAGGGCTGACACTCAGGCCGCTCCTCATCACTTCCCCTCTCCACACACAGGATTTGGGATGATTCTGACGGAAAGACGAGGAAGCAAGAAGCCAAACAGGAGAACTCCTCCCCAGCTCTCCCAGCCCGCAGGAATTTCCTCAGCCACCGGATCCCGCTCCTCCGCAGGGATTTTCCTCCCATTCTCTGCTCCCTGCCTCCAGTTCCCTCCGAGCAGCTCGGACGGGGGATGGAAATTCCCCGCTTCCATGCGCCGACCCTCCAGGACTCCTCGCACCGAAAGCCCACCCACCTCCACCCCCTCGCCCTGTCAGATCCCATCTCTCAGCCGGGCAGGGATGCGGAGGAGCCGCGCCCGGGCTGGATGAGCCGGGGAATGATTTGCTGCAGCCATCTCATCATAAATGGATGCTGGAAGTGTCCCAGCGCTGCCCTGTCAGGCCGGGCTGGGCTGACACGCTCGGAGATAACAACCCGGGCTGTCAATCACCCCCCGGCGGCCGAGCAGCGCCCGACGTGACAGCTCTGCCTGACAACAGCTGTGATTGACAGCTGGAGGGATCGCGGGCTCTGGAATGGGAGCGGGAGCTGGACACAGCCTTCGGAGCGTTTCGGAACCCGGGGAAAAGCCGGGCGAGGTTTCGGGCAGAGCACCTTGGGATGGCGATTCCCGTTGGGAACGTTCGGGGCGGTTTTGTGGCAGATCTTGAGGCATCCGGGTGGAAATGCCAAGCTCCGGAGGTGCTGCTGTCACATCAGCCAGCGCTGGCACCGCGGAGACCCCTCACACCCCTCACCCTGCGAGGGGCTGCCTCCCGATTCCACCGCTCAGCCCCGGGTCTGGCTGATCCCCAAACACCGAGTGGCCACCTCTGTCCCCAGGAGGGGCAGGGCCCTGGGTGTGGCCCTGCTCCTCTGTCCCCTCTGTCCCCAGCTCTGCCCCAGCCACATCCACGCGTTTTTCCAGGGGTGGTGATTCCAGCACCACCCTGGGCGATCTGACCCAATCCTTGACCACCCAGGTGAGGAATTTTTCCCTGATATCCAACCTAAACCTCCTCTGGCGCAACTTGAGGATTTTTCCTCTTCTCCTCTCCAGGAGGAGAGGCCGGAACGCCGGGAGGGATGGACACGGGCAGCAATTCCCGCAGGTTTCAGCAATATCCCTGCTGCCAGTGCCAAATCCCACCGGGACAACGCCCGGGGCGGCTTTCAGGGCTCCCTCCAGGTTCCCCGTCCTCTCGGCCGCCTTTCCCCTCCTCCCTGAACGCTGTCAGCTATTCCGGGCGAGTGCTGGAATGCAGGTGGCTGTCCCAGGAGGGGCAGGGGAGGGCAGCGAGCTGTGAATCAGCGGCAGGCCAAGGCACGCTCTGGGCCGTGGCTCCGGGGAAGTTATTCATCATCTCCTTCACCCCTGGCTCCCCCTCGGCCTGGCTTTCCCAGCGCTCTCCCAGTCATCCCGCAGGTATCCTGCCCGAGCTGTCGGGCTGGGAGCGGCTCCTCATCCCGGCCTGGGAAAGTGGGAGGCTGCCAGGAGCCGGGAGGCCGCCGCTGGCAGAGGGTTCGGCGGCGTTACGACACCCGAGCGGCGGAGTTTCGCCTCCCGAGCTGCTGCTGCGGGCACGGGAGGAGGGCAGGGGTGGCACGAGGGAGGGCAGGGAGGGGGTGGCTTNCGAGGGAGGGCAGGGAGTGGGTGGCTCGCCGGTGCCAGCCCGGTGGCCATGTGCCCTCCGTGGCCTGTGCCGGGCACGGCCAGGAGCCGCCCAGGGAGGCGCTGGGCCAGGGGAGGCTTTGGGAATCGGTGGGGAGAGAGGGAAGGATGGAGAGAGGGGGTCTGGGGTGGTTCTGTGGCTCTGGGAGAGAGGAATCGAAGGGAAGAGGGGGAAAGGCAGCTGCGTCCTCGGGAAGATGCTCCCCTGGCTGCTAATAAACCCATTTATTGCCCTGTCAGGAAACCAGGGAACTCTTCCCAAGGGATGGAACAGATCCCGGTGGGTGCTGAGCCCCTGAACCTCTTCCTGCAGGGATTTGGGATGGCTGGGTGCTCTCCAAATCCATCCATTTCCCTGGCAGCGAACCAGGGAACTCTTCCCAAGGGATGAGGCAGATCCCGGCTGGTGCTGAGCCCCTGATCCTCCCCCCTGCAGGAATCTGGGCTCTGTTGTACCCCAAAATGTGACCAGAGGAGGGGACAGCCCCAGCCACCAGCCCAGGCAGAGACTGAGAGAGGAAGCAGAAAAGGCTTTAGGGCCCCCCAAAAAAGGGAACGGGAAAGTCAGGAAGAGCCTCCGAGCGCCCCAAATTCTCCCTCCAGGACACACCCAGCTCCCCTGGAGAGAAAAGGAGACGCGGAACCACCCGTCCCCCCCCCTTTCCCAGGGCGGGACACGCAAGGACTCCCTGCTCCCAGTGCTCCCAGTGCTCCCAGTGCTCCCAGCGCTCCCAGCGCTCCCAGTGCTCCCAGTGCCAGCCCGCTGGGATGAACTGGTTTCGGAGGGCAGCCACGAGCGGCTCGCGTGGCGATGCCCCGATAAGCCGAGCGGGGCCGGCCCCACGCGCCATCCCCGCTCCCTCCCTGCCCTGTTTCCCAAGCACATCCCGGGAATGCTGCTCATTGCTCCGGGGGAGCTCCCAAACCCCAGGGCAGCCCTTTGAACCTTTCAACAGCTCCTTTTTTTGGTTTTTTTTTTAAATAAATTTCTTTGGCTTTCCCTCGCAGCGCTCAGCCTCTTAAATCAAACCCAACCCGGCTGCCGAGGGAAATCCGGAGCCGCTCGGGGCGAGAGTTAAAACGTGTTAAGCACCGAGATCCAGGCCAGATGTGGAACTCTCCGGGGCCACCGCGGGGCTCGGAGCCGCTCGTTTGACACCTCTGCTTTCCACATTAAAGGTCCCGGCGGGGAGGAAATGCTCCTGGCCCGAGCTCTGCGCTGTTCAACCCAGGGGGGCTCCGGGCAGCCCCTTGGAAAGAGTCCCAATAAAACCTGGAATGAGAGAAAATTATTAGCACGGAGCGGGAGAAGAGGTTTCTTTTTTCAAGGCAGCCGGTTTTATGGATTTTTTTTTTTATTATTATTATTTGGGGTTTTTTTTTCCTCACAGCGCTGGATGAAGATAAAAATCCCTGTGCCTCGGAGGGATGAGGGAATGCTGGAGAGAGGCAGGGAAGTGTGTGAAAGCTCCGGGTCCCGTTTGGAAAAGCACTTGGAAGGCAATAAAACCCCTTCCAGCTAAACCCCTGGCGTGGGATAGCAGAGGCTTCTCCCTCCCATCCCCCCCAGTGTCGGATGTGGGGAGGAAAAATCAGGAATTATTGGCTGGATGCTGCAACTCCCTGTTGGGAATCTCCCCCTCTCTCTGCTCCTCTCTCTTCCCAGGTTTTTCCCGTGGCCGGGCAGTGGTGGAATCGCTGGAAACATCCAAAAAAAAAGTGTGGATGCGGCATCGGGGCCGTGGTTTCGGGGTGACCATGGTTGAGGGGTTGACTCTGGGGGTTTTTGAGCGTTTTTCCAGCTTTATCCCAGTGCTGTGGGACAGATCCCGGCAGGAGCTCAGCTCCCGTCCCGTTCCCTCCGGGATCTGCCTGCCTGGGAGCCGTGGGAAGGGGGTTAAGGGCTCGCTGCTGCTTTTTGGAAGGGGGTTAAGGGCTCTCTCCTGCCTTTCCCAGCTCCCTTTCACCGCCCCACGCGTGGATCACGATGGATTTCATTATTTTTCAAAAAAAAAAAAGGAACGGCCCTTCAGTTGCACGGAAAGGATTTCCCTGAGCTCAGAGGGCTCGGGGGTCTTTCCAAGGGGTCTTTCCCAGGGGTCTTTTCCCCCTCACACAGGGATCCCACCTGGAGCAGATGCCACCAAGCACTGACAGAGGGTGGTGACAGGGCTGCATTTCCAGCCAGGACTCCCCAAATCCATGAGCAAACCACTCGGGCTCCTGGCAAAGAGATTTCCCCTCCCTTCCCCTCCCCGAGGCCGGGAACACAAACCCTCCCCTCGAGGGGGCTGATGCGGTTCAAGGAACATCCCCGAGCAGCCCCCCGCCCCCCGTTCCCACGGATTTCACCCCCAGCTGTCAGAATTCCCCCAACCTGAGCCCTTCCAGGATGCTGAATCCGTGTCCGCCCGGCTTCCCCGTGCCCCTGACGTGACTGGAAGTGGCAGGACTGCTCCTGCCCATCACTGCTGCCCTTGAGTTGTCTCCCAGCCTCGTCGCCTTGGGTTTTTTTCTCCCCCCTCCCCTCTCTCCTCGCAGGGTTTGATTTCCTTCCTGCCGCTCCGTTTGCTTGTTTGTTTTTCCTCCCTGCTTGGTGTCGGAGCAGCCGCAGGGCTCGTTCCGAGGCTGACAGGGATGAAGGGTTGGGGTTTGCTTTGGGGTGGGGAGATGCTGCTTGAGAGAAATCCTTCTCTTTTTGATCGGAAAGGACACGGCCGGGGATTCACTGGGGCCGGAGACTCGCGAGGGAGAGGAGTGACAGCTCCTCCATCCCCTTCTTCTCCCTGGATGTCCCTCCTGAGACTTCCCAGGGCCAGGCTGGGATGCTGGAAAGGATTTCAGGATTCAGGGGGAAGCAGAGCAGGCCTAAAAATAACCCACGGACCAGATTCTCTACAGAGTTCTGCTCACAAATAAACACCAAACAAAGGCCGGGAAAGCCCTGCCCCAGAAATCCCAAGGTTTTCCCCTCAGCAGCTCAGATGCACAGGAATTAACGGAGGTTTGGATGGGATTTGGGAAGGAATTGTCCCCTGGCAGGGTTGGGGAGGCCTTGGAATGGATTTCCCAGAGAAGCTGTGGCTGCCTCATCCCTGGAAGCGTCCAAGGCCAGGTCGGACAGGGCTTGGAGCAACCTGGGATGAGCTTTAAGGTATTTCCAACTCAAACCATTCCCTGCCTCTGCGATTCACTCCTCAGCAATCCCTGGACAAAGCAGAGTTTGGGGCACTGAGGAACAACCTCGTGGGGTCACAGCAAAGACCCCGCAGGCCCGGCTGGTACCGACCCTGGAGTTTCCCAGAGGATTTTCCCGTTTCCTGCCGAGAGCCGAAGATTGCAGAGGAACAACCCACAGAGACCCTCAGAGCATCAGAGGGACCGGCAGGGAAACGCAGCCCCCAGAGCACAGCGGGTGCCCAAATTCCAGCGGCTCTGCCAGGAATGCGGGGCCCAGAGGTGTCCCAGCAGTGTCCCATGGGTGTCCCATGGGTGCCCCAGTGATGTCCCAGCAGTGTCCCATGGGTGTCCCAGTGATGTCCCAGCAGTGTCCCAGCGGTGTCCCAG
>VZTA01016556.1:473555-532731 GCA_013398855.1 Mohoua ochrocephala | reverse complement strand
AATTCAACACAGTACACTGATGGCCCTTATTTCCGGAAGGGCATGTTTGCTGGCTCATGGTCAACTTGCTATCTGCAGAACCCCCAGGTCATTTACTGCAAAGCTGCTTTCCAGACAGTAGGTCCACAGCCTTTCCTGGTGCATGGGGTCATTCTTCCCCAGGTGTAGGGCTTGGCATCTCTCTTCACTGAACTTAATGAGATTTGCTGGTCCATTTCCCAGTCTATGAAACTCCCTCTGAACAGCAGCCTGACTTTCTGGTTCATCACCTACTCCTCCCAGTTTTGCTGCGGGTGCACTCTGACCCATCATCCAAGTGATGAATGAAGACCTCCTTTTCAAGATAACATCCTTTCTGCCATCAGAGCAGGATGAAGCCAGCCTAATTTTAGGTATCTAAGTAATACACAGCAGAAAAGTACTCTTCCAAAACTCCCCATCTAATCAGTGTTAAATATACTGGTAGCTCCACAGAAGATTCAGAGCACCTCAGTTCAGCTCACTTCAGGTGATGAATCCTCAGAGCAGAAGCTTCTTTTTCTCTGCTAACCATACAGAAAGCTTGGCCTCCCAAGTCAGATGCCCCCAAAATCACAGTGTAAATACCTCCCATAGTGCACATAGCTGTGGATTCTTATTTCCAGTTGACTCACAGTCCTCTCAATTAACACATTCCCAGACTTAGGAGATTGTGATAAACTATGGCTTGAGTTACAAAAGCATAAAGGAAAGACAAGAACAAAAAGGACTGAGCAATAGCAGGCTTTAAAGTGCTAATAGCACAATTTTGAATCTTTAGCTCACCTTTACTGTGCAATATTTAAGAGACTCATGGAAAATCTCCGGTTCTCAGGTGTGAAGGTTCTTTCCATAGAAAGACATTGATACACTAAATTTATTTCAGAAATTAAACTGATTCTGGAATCACTCAAGGCTTGAGAGTACTCTAGTCTCTGGAACCAAATAGGGGATAACATCTTACAAGGGTTCTGATGCAAGTTCATTCCATCTGCCCTACAATCCCTAGTGCTTTGCACTCTTAATGTCCCACACAAAGAATTCAAGCTGTACCTGTTCACAGATGTAAACAGAGAAGTGTTTGTGACCACAAAGCATGTCTGTTGCTAAGTGAAGAGAGACAGAACAAGCAGGGCATAATAAGCAGAGATCCAGATTAAAGTTATTCCATACAGAAAGCACCCTGACACTTTCTGGCTGTTTATGCTTTTTGTATATGACAGCGTACAGCAGGAGCGGACATCAGAATGAGGATGAGTAACTGCTCAGACTCTCAATGCGGAGTTTGGTATTTTGGATGTGAGGGAAAGGCTAACTGGAAACAACACACACAACCTCTTCCATCCCATAAATGCGTATGTTAATGGCTTTCTCTTAACACTACCTATCACCCACTTCCAGGATGCATCTGGGTAGACAGAACCAAACCCCGCTTAGCTCAGAGGAGCATTTATCTGCATCAAAATCAAAGCCACTAGCTTAGGAACATTTGTGGGGGTTTTTGCACTGGACTAATATTCCAGGAGAGATTGCCTGTAGGTCATTCAAAGGCTAATTGCATCAACTACCTATCAGCCTTCACTGTGCCAAGGTACAACTATACAGGATGACACCGATTACAGCACCAGAGAAGAGGCAGCTGGACTGCCAATTAAAGCACAGAGCCGGAAAAAACAAACTCGCTGATGTCTTGCAATACAGGGAAAAATTACTAAGGTACTATAAAGATGGACCTGCTAGGGAGAATGGAGCATCTGCGGATCAGCTACCTGATCCCAGTGTCACCACAAAGTTGTGTATTATGAGTTGTTTTCTAGGCTTGTTTTTTTAAGCATTAACAAACTGTCTCCTCTCTTCTGGGAGAGGGATTTCTTTTGAAGAATGCGTGCTAAGAAATTCACCTTCTGACCATAATCATGATGTGGCATAACCTTGTAGCCACAGCTATAGATCCATGAACTGGAAGTCAAGAAGGGATCTAATACTATGAGAAAGCTAACTCACAGTATATGACTTTATTCTGCACATAAGACGACAAACTACCAGGAGATTTTACTTATGAGATATCCCACTGTAATCGAGCAGCAACATTAAAAACTTTCAATTGAAAGCTGATCTAGAAAAACAGCAGCTGAAGAGAGACAAAGGCAGATAAGAGCTGAGGTGCAGCACCTCACCTTCGTGAAAGCTCAAGGGCTGCAAGTGTGTTTTTAGAATACGTGAAGCAAATTTATAAGTGAACACTTAGATAAGAGGATGTCACACAATTAAAGTCTTCCCCACACTTCCAAAATCCTACTGTCTTCAGAAGCTCAAGTAAGTACCATGTTGAGGAAATCAACATCTCTGAGGATACCTCTCACCAGTCCCATAAACAGATATTCTCCATCATTCCCTCCTGTAAGAAGTTCGTTCATTTGCAATTCAGCCATACGGCCTCTTTTTTTCCTTACATTTCTGCATGAAAGGCTGCACTTTCACAGAAATTATAAACTGTTCTCAAGTCTGTGATGAAGGTGACAGGTATCTATAGCTCTCAAGTCGCAGAAGAATCTGAGGCATATTTTAAGCCTCTTTAGTGTCCACTGACGTAGATCACAGAAAGACCATAAAGAATAAAGTTACTCAAAGGTTCACATCTTTCCATATTTAGCAGCACCAAACAGACTTATAACAGAAACACACAGCCTAGAAAGCCACACAGCTATGTTCATTGATTCTATTATTCTACAGAACTGTCTACTGTGAAAAGCAGGATTAGATCAGGACACTAATTCAAATTCACAGTTGTCTCGGATGAAAAGGCAGAAGCAAGCCAATATCAATAAGCCAGTGACAGACAGCTGAAGGTACAGATTCAGAATAACACTCAAATCTCAGGGAACTGTACAGAAAATACCTAACTACTAATACTGAGAAAAACACGGGTACATCAGAGACAACCGGCAATGTGTCTTCCCATCAACTTTTGCTGGCCTTCTGGAGCTCTCAAGTTACCTTTGTCCTACCCTGCACAGCCGTGCATCACTGCAAGCACATTTGAGGGATAGGAGCATCTCAGAACAGCATTAACAGCACACTGTGTATGACAGAACAGGATTAGGACAAGACGACTTGAGCCACAGGAGGCAATCACACCTGAAATGCCACAGGAACTGGAGATCTGCCTGCGACATGGTTTTTGAAGGCAAAGAAGCCTTTTATCATGATCACTTCTATCATTAGAGCAGAAGTGAAAGGTTACTCTAGGGCTAAATCTACTTGCAGTGGCAACCAATACTCTATCCAACTGCATGTATCACAGGCTCCCCGATATCCATTCAGCTGGCTTTAGGTTAGAGCCATTCACTTGTGAACACTAGCCCTAAATACAGCTAGAGTGATTAACAGATTGGGAATGTGCACCAGGAGGCACCTTAACTGTCACAGGTGAGAGGCCATCACCGTAGTTCTTATTAGGAGGACTATCACATGCTCAATCACATCCTTCCTGTCCCAGAAGGATGACATTTGTCCATCTTAGCTAATTTTCATCATGATGAAACTTCATACGCTCTAACAATTGTGTGTTGGCAGTTGCTGGCTGAAGTATAGAAACTTACCAGAAGACACATGACTTTGAATTCTCCCAGGAAGTAAAGCTTTGAAGAACGGCAAAGCTTATGGATTTTGGGAAAACAACAGCCAAACTTTACACTTTGAAATTCTAGACCCCCATTAAAGGGATCAATTGATTCTTAGCTTCACCAATAGCCTCAGCCCCACCCCAGTGCAACAAGGCTACAGAGAGCTTGCTTTGGCAACTCCAGCAGAGATATCCAAAGCTGAACCGTTATTGCTCTTGCACCAGGCTATACCCTGAAAAGGTGCAGGACATGGAAAAATCTGTAATCAAGCTCATTCTTTGACTACATGTAAGTGCTCAGTCTCTGGTCTGAATTTATTACCCTGAGATAGCAACAAAATCACTCAGAAACTGTAAATGTAGAATTTGTATCACTCAACCCTTAAGCCCTGCTGAATCTGGATCTCCCCATGAGGTGGAAGACTCAGAGCAACTGTGTTGGATTGTGTTTAAACATAAAAATCTGGTGGTAAAGCCAGAACAGACAAACATGACCTGTGACCACACAAGGAAGAATATTTTGTTTGCTGAGATACACATAATGGACTAGAAGCCTATTAAAACAAAGTGAGGCGAGACAGAAGCATTTCACAAAGCTAGGTAACTCTAACATACGCTTTCATCTGCAGGTCTCCTAATGAGTAACAGAAATGCCAACCAAATGGCATTTGTGTCAATTTTTAAAGCCTCCTGCAAAGTTCCTTGGAAAACACCGATTCTCTTCCTCGTCCTAAGCTTCCACTGAACTGAAACTAAAGCCTTCTTTGTTTCACTATACCATTAGCATGTCTCTGTCCATCCCAAAGCAGTCAATTAGTATAAAGCCTGAAGCAAAAGTTCACAGAGGCGAACAAGAGGTCAGGGGCAATGATGCAGACCTTTTCTTTTAAATGTATCTACTGATTTTTAAAAATATATTAAAGTGGACATCCTGGTCTGTGCCACCAGATGACAAAAAATATCTATAACTTGACCATCACAACTTATCAGTGTCCTGCTTCACAATGCAACTTAGGACAAAGAGAAATTTATTAAAAAAACAAACAAAAAGACCAAACCAAAAATAACAAATAAATGAACCAAGGAAACAAACAAACAACAAACCCAAACAAAACAGTAGGCAGAAAACAAAAAATCAACCCCCTCACTCTGTTGGCCCACAAATGGCAGAGAACTCAAGACACTCAAAGACTAAATGACCCCAAGATGCAGTATTCTACCCTGTATTGCCACATGCAATCAATCAGCCATGTGAAGTGACAAGACAAAATATATTTACTGCTTTCATCACCACTGTAACAAACAACCACTTCAACTAGCTTTCACCGTATGGATGTTTCCTTGGAGACCACAACTCCATCACTTAGGGCAGTTCACCAAGGAGAGGAGAGCGCAGAGGGTGGCTTACAGCCCACACTACCAAGAGACTTAAAAGAGCTGCCAAATGAACTCTCAGGTTTCTTGATGAGTCTTGAAATAAAGGGGAATATGGAAGACTGAAAAATATGCTAGTGTTATACCAGTATTTTAAAAGGTTGAAATAGGATGAGACTGTCAGTCTTGTCAACCTGACATTGATTCCAGACAAAATAATGAAAAAGCTGATATAAGACTCAGTTAATAAAGGATTAAAGGAGGACAGTGTAATTACTGCCAATCAACATAGACTTTACAGAAAAATATAACTTGTCAAACTACCAACACTTTTTGGTGTGATTACAAGTTTCAACGCTACAGGTAACAATGTTGATGTAATATATTTTCACATGATGTTTTACTTGGTGCCAGAAAGCACAGTGATGCAGCATTCTGTATCAGCTGAGAGATCTGAACTGCACCAGTAGATAAGGAGGCAGGCAGATGCTACTGGGGCGAGTTGCTGTTCCAGTGCTCCATGCAAATGAGGCTGCTGGCATGGAGATCTCTCTGTCTGTCATGTTGACTGGTATCGCTTCATTCTCCCCCTGCGCTCCCACCTACTCTACCCATCTGCTGCCACCTTTCCCGTGCTTCGCCTGGAAGTACCTTGGCACAGGGATGGCCACCAGTCCCCGGCCTAGCACAAAGGGCTCTGCTTTGACCTAAGCTCTGCCTGGCATGGTAGTTACTCTGCCCAACTCACTGCATTGCTGTGCTAGTCCATCTGCATAGATAACCTGCAATTTTTAGGGGTTCACAGAACTTGACTCTAAGGATTTATTCTCAAGGCAGTCTTCCCTAGCGTGGAGCGATTGTCTGTGTAACACTTGAATGAGAATGACACTTCAACAACAGAAAGCTGTTCGCATAAAATAGAGAGCTGAAAGTAAACGGACAGAACCTGACAGCAAGAGCTCTGACATTAAGAAATTTAGTCAGCACACCACAGTAATTCACACGCTAAGATCTCCATCTGCTCCTCTGATTTCCTCTCAGGATATAGCAGTAAATGGGGCAGTGGACAGGAGCAGAAGTATAATTGGATGTATTTTCCCTAACAGCAGCTCTCACTCATACTTGACCACAGAAGTCTACTGTCAGTTTTTAGAAAACTGTCAGGTTAGCAACACAAGGTTTTTTGGTATCTCTTCCCAAATGCTGTAGAGGTTACATAAGAAATACATTTGGCATTTTTGCATTTAAACATAATTCAAAAGTGACAGTCTGGATACATGGTAGAATGAAGCAATTCAAGGCATTCAAGCTTAGATTAGCCTGTGTTAATAGGAAAATAGATGACTGAATTTTCCTCAGCCAAGGCTGTCAGCCTCACCCATAACTACCAGGCCAGGCTTAAAGTACTTCTGAGTTTGAGTAGAGGTTTTTCACCATGATTCTGAAGAAAGAGCTACCACAAGCCTTGGCACAGGCTAACTATAAAGGAAAGCCTACTATCAGCACTATCACTTTCAATGGCTCTGAAATGTAAGACTGAAAATGACAATGCTGATGACCAATATAACGAGTACAAGAAATTTTCTCCGGCTATTCCACAATTGCAATCCCCTTTTTTAGTTCTTGCCTGTCACGCCTCCACCTAATATTTGCAATTTCAACTCTCCTGGTTTCTGCAACGTATGAACAAGTTTTTGAGCATGGATGTAAAAAAACATTTTGAAAGCTGAAAGCATAGGTAAAATAAACCAAATATTAAAACAACATAACACAAGCAGTTACTGCATTGGAAGAATTAAGTTTATATTTAATAAAAGCCTTGACTGTGGAGTCCCAGCCATTCCAGTGTGAGGCTCCACGACACTGTCAGAGCCAACAAACCTCGCCTTATGAAGGCTCAGCACAGCATCACACAGAAAAGATTGATCTTGTTTTTTGAAACTCCCAAGATTACAGTTTCTGTCTTCTTTTGTTATTCTTGGCATACGTACAAGAAACAGCGAGCACATGTGTTCTGGGGTTCAAATTCCCCCAAAAGTGTAGATGAAAAAGCCAAGCTATTTCCCAGCCACAATGGAACAGGCAAACTGCAAGGAGGCCTGGAGGAGGGATGAAGGCAGGTGTCTCCAGCAAAGCTGGGCGACACAAGAGTTCTGCAGTGTTGCCTGGCAGCAAGTAATTATCTGCCAGTATGCTGCTTCCACGTGCCAACAGCCAAAGCCCACACAGGCAGCACGCACAGGAAAGTACATGCGTCAGCTAACGCTCCAGGTTAGCTCCACAGCTTCCTCAGGGGTACAAGCAGAGGTGCTTTGGATGAGACTGTGGCTGAGTTCTTACTATTCTTGCAACAGCACTAGGAACCACTCAAACCAAAATGTCCAGGGAGACAGAAGTCTGGGAGATGATGGAAATCTATTATTCAAGACAAGACCACTGGCATACTAAACCAGCATGGCCAAACTGGCAACAGTTCTACCCCAAAATGATTGGGAAAACTCCAATAAAACCAGGTTAGATAAATCCTGTCAAAAATGGCTTAGGTATAGTTGATTGTGCCTGAGGATAAGGTAAAGGGTCATGCAGCCTCTTGAGAAACCTTTCAGTGATGGTCCTGTGATTACCTACAGGAAGGAGTAGGACCACATCCCAACCTACCTGTCCATACATCATCTCCTGTTCTTCTCGAAGCTCCAAAATTACTCCCCCACACTGGGATTAATTACAGAGCAACTCAGACCCAGCCAAAAAAGACTCACCCTCAAGATATGTGTCATCTATAACCATCTCATTCATGAACTGCCAGACTGCCATACTCCTCCTCCTCTTTCCCCCACCTCCCTTCCCACCTCCGCTTGCCCTCTAAGGCTCCCAAATGCCTGTGTGCTGTATGTGGTGGCAGCTGAGTTTTTTAATATGCACTTATTAAGATCCTAATTGAATCCCACATTGCCTTGTGTGCGTCTTCCTAGCCGGAACATGAACAAGGCACCCTATAATTCAATTAGAGGGACCTGCAGCAAGCTGATCATTAGTCTGTCAGGTTGTTTAAAAAAAGACATCTAGGAATAGGGGAAGAAGTTAAATAAAGGGAGAATTGTTAACGCCCGTCCCCAATTCATGCAGACACTGCCACACATATACCTGAAGCATGGAATCTGCAACGCTCAAGCACTTGAATGACAGCTTACTACATCAATCCAACAGTCCTTTCTCTTGCTTCAGACAACTTAAATAGAACCTCAAAAGTTGGAATTACTTTTCCTCATCGATCTTCCTCTGCTCAGATTCATGAGAAAATACCACTAATATACATGACTACTGCAAACAAGGAAATCTCATTACCTGCCAAGACCCTGTTGACAGAGGAATGGGTGGCCAAGCCAGGCTGTCCCCGTTCATGGAAAATCCCAGCATAAGGCAAGTACTCTGGCAGCAAGAAGCGTCTGCAAAACAAAGAGAGTAAAACATGGAGAAAGCCATCCTGTGTACTACAGCCCTGAAGAGCAACTGCAATTACTTTGAGGAAATATGACTACACTCCAGCAGACTACAGTAGAGGGAAGGCTGGAATCCTCTGCTTAGCCAACCGCCTCCCCTGCTTCAAACAAAGAGTAAATTACAGATTAGATCCTCCTCTGATCAATGTGGCTGCAAGATCAGCACTAAACAAATCCTCTACCTCCCACAATAGTTTCCTAGTCTCAAACCAGCACATTGTGCTGAAAATCTCTGATCAGATTCTTTTCTCCTCCTATTCTGCCTTCATGCTGTGACCTCAACCCGCAAGTAGAAAGCATTAAGCCATGCTGTCTTTCAAACGTCACGGGATGAGCAGCTCATAGTAACGTGCCATCCCAGGAGTCCCAGAAACTGCAAACCAAGGATAAAGAGACCCTGAGCAAGAAAAGGAATCTACCTGAAAGCACCAGAGAGCTGTACTGCAACCGGTACCTTCAGATTTCCACACCTTTTACTCTCACGCGCAGATCCTTACCTTGGGACGAAGCGCCCCAGCGACGGCGCAGACATGCGGGCGTTCCGGGGAGCTCGGTGCCTGGATCGGTCTCCATTGTCCCTTCAGCAAAAGAAAGAAAATTATTGTACATTAAAAATACTATCTAAATAAAAGTATTTTCCAAGAAAGCAAAACACCAATGACATCATCTAGTCAATCTGAGTATGCTACAGAGACTCGGTGGTTCTTACACTTCCAAGGTTCCAAATTCATATACGTAACTACCAAATCCTCTCGACGGTTTTATATAAGGATAACCTTAAAGTCCAATTTCTTCATTGTTTGACAATGTCTCAAAAGTATCAACAAAACCACAGAGAGTCAATGAATCAATGTCAGAACCTGAGCAAACGAAAGAGAAACCTTAGAATTTTGACCAGGAGAGCAAAAAGTAAGCTCACTCCAGTCTTTAGAAGAACTTTCTGTTAGTCAAAGAGATCTATTAAAGTTCACATTTTTATTCCCAGAAGTGCAGGCAAAAGAGTATAATCTGCAGACTATTCTTTTGTGTTCCTTCCCTGAAGGTTCAGTATAAGTGCCATCAGATCTTAAAACTATCTCACTTTTCATAATCTTTTACAGTTAAATCAGAAATGTTAGGTGGTATCAGACAAAATTGCACCTCCTTAGCAGCATCTCATTCTGTTTCATGATAACTGTCTGGACCTTGGGGAATGAGGGGAAAGGGTCTAGCATCCATTGTCCTACAGCAGACACAGGAAAGTCTTCTTCCCCAGGAGGGCAGTGCAACACTGAACAGGTTTCACAGAAAGGCTGCAGAGTTGCTATCCTTGTAAGTTTCAAGACAGGAGCTAGGCAAACCCACGGTTGGCCCAGCTTGATTTTGGTAATGACAACTGTACAACAAGCAGGAGGTCAAACTGGAGTACCAGTTCAGAAGCCCAATCACACAAAATTCCTGATACTGCCCTCATGGGCCACAAGGGGACCTGCAATTAAACAGCACTAAAACTGCAAGGAAAATAATGAGAATCCATTAGTGACTCTGGAGTTCTGAAAGAGACCTCCACAGTGCTTTCTTCCCTGTTCAGAAATTTACTCTCTGTATGACCTTGCACAAGTAACAAGTCTGTTCTCCTTGGATTCCAAATCCCCATCTGTAATTGCAGCCCCGTCTCCTTCCCAAGCAGTTGTGGGGAAAATATCACTTGCAGAGCCTTGAAATCACTAAGAAACTAAATATTCCTTATGCAACGCACTAGCAGCACATTTCTAACCCACTACAGCAAGCTGTGCATTTTATGATTTTTTTTCGTTTTGCTTTTTTAAAGTCAGTGAGCAAGAAACGTGGGCTGAGAAGAAAGTCTATTACGTGGCTGTTTCCCACACACTTGAGGAACCCAGGAACACAAAAGCAGAGGTTCTGCAAAGCTCGTTAGCATTTCAAGCTATTTCACCAAAACCAAATCTAAACCCAAGCTCAAAGCTTCCATTTCTCCTCCCACTGTAGATGCAGCATTCGGAGTTCACAGCCAAAGCCGCACCTCACCCTCAGGATTTTGTGTAACCAGCAGGGTCCCTGAGATCAGAAATGTAAAAGCTGCTGCTGTTCTTTTATCACAGGCCTCCAGCCTCTTAAGATGCAGATCAATAACAGAAGGAATCCTGCAAACCTGAATGTTGACATATCAACTTTTGCTGCTAAAGAGAAAAGGCCAAAGGGAAAAAGAAGCGTCATGTTCCAGATCTTGCCACACACAGTAAGAGCTAGCAGAAGACAAGAAATACTCGTATTTCTGCTGCAGCAGCTTTTGAAACAACGCTGATATACAGCCCCGGGAAAAAAGCAACAAAACCGTTACCAGGGTTTGCATTTGCTTTGGACATTTACTAGAATTGGAAGATACTTTTGAAATGGACAAATATCAGCATGAGGAACAACAGCAGGACTACACTCCACAGAACTCTCCAGTTGAAGAGAATCTCTGCAGCAGGTTTCAAAACGAATAAGGAATTAGCTCCAGCAAACAAAAGGAAATAAAAGGGCAAAGTCTACAGACTAAATCAAGAGTCCTAGAGGAACGAATTGTTCAAGTTTTTTTAATTGCCACTAGCCACAGGTCTTAGCATCCACAAAAACATTTTCAGACACATTTGCTAACTAAGGTGACTTTCTGATGTGAGAAGTCCATCCTGTACTTCCCTATTTATTCACTGTGTACACAAACTCCTGACAATATGGAAAAAAACCTAAAAGGGAAAAAGGATAGACTAGGCTTTTTTTCAGTTTTCACCATGACAGAGATAGTCTCTACTAATTCAAAAGACAGACAAATATTTTTAACATCCCCTAAAAAAAAAAAAAATTAAAACTCACATCCCAATGGCCATCTGCCCTATAACTCAGGCTGCAGGGAGTAAGAAACAATGGCTATCCTTCAAGAATGCTAGAATTCCTATTTACTGTAAGTAGAAGTGTAAGATATCCTTCTTTACCTCAGGGGAGTGTACTACTAAACATTACTCTGAATTACTAATTTATAGAGTCATTTATATCTAAACTCCCATGCTCAACAACTAAGAGTGTCTAGTCTAGTGTTGCAAAGCCAGAACAGCTGATATTACCCTGGTGCCAGCTGAAGATTATTTCTGCGCCCTCTAAAAAGGAAAATAAAAAACCCCCTGCAGATCAGTGAAAATGGGTGGCACTTCGTGTTATTTCTGTACCACATACAGCCTGCTGACAGAGGGAGGAGAGCAGATGTTAGCACACTGCAGTGCCAGTGTGAAGCACTCCAGCGAGAAATGAGAAGTTTCCAAGGTTCCCAAAAGTACTGATGAAGACCTAATGCTCTACTTTCTATTTAGTGTCAACTACCTACAGATTCATTAGCTAATGATTCACAGTGGATAGTTAAATTAACATTACCTGCAGAAGTGGAAAGCAAATCCCTCAGAGCGTGTGTGTGTGCCTGTGTCTACATAAAAAAGCCTCTTCTGTAAAGCAACTCAATAACCTCGCTAAAGTAAATGAAATAAACCACAGCAAGGTGACAAGGGAAACTTAATGCTCTAAATTATTAACAGACTAATTTGTCTCAGCAGGAAAATTACAAGAACCAAGAAATGGTCAAAATAACTTTTAAGGTCTGGCTCAAAATTCAGGTTATTCATCATTTGTTCAGATACCATGGTGGGACAAATCAAAACAGTGATGTGGAGAATAACAGCTGGTAGGGGGGAAAAACAGTATTAACACTAACCTACAGTGGAGCATGAAAACAAAGCAATTCCCAAACATTCAGGAGAATTATGGACATTTAATAGGGCATAAGAAGGCTGAAAGTTTATCCTAAATTGGATAAGACAGTCAAATCCCTTTGGATTTTTCTTCTATTGTCTTGTTTGCTTGTTGAGAGAAAAGTTGACCAAGGTAAATTTAATGGACCAGCAATGCCAGCTCTGAAAACAGAGAAAGAGATACAGAATTTTGTGTCCTAAAGTTTGGAGAAAAAGGCATTCTTTTTCATCTGGTAACTTGGCTACTGCATTAGTAACAGTGGATACAGAAGACAGTAAAGACAAAAAGAAAGCCATGTTCTGCTTTTCTGTCTTGGCAAGAATTCACTTTAATATTTAGAGATTGTTGTATCAGGAAGTGAAATTAAACACACAGCATGGGATTTCTAATGCAATCTGTTGGTCTAACTGTTCCCATTGTAGTCAATATTAAAACTCCCACTGACTACACTGCCAATAGAATTAGGTCAACAATGACCATTTTGAAAAGCCATTTAATTATCAAGGCCAGCACCAGTAAGCCATATAAGTTCAGAAGAATCTAATTATATCAGACCAAGCCAATTGTTTCATATTTTCAGCATTTTATCATGTTTCGTGCAATCCAATTTAAAATGCTAAATCAGTTTGTGTTGCAGAGGTTAGACACTTACATACAACAGAAATTGTAAATAGTTGTTTGAGTGGCATCTACTACTATCAGTAAAGGTTGACACTGGAAGTTGCACCATCTTCATGTAGCAGAAAAAAGCAGTGTTTGAAGTACTGAGAAAGCATGAAGTATCTGTACTTACTCGCTATATTTTTTTTTTGTTAATTGCAGTAAGTTACTTCAGAGGGGATAGGACAGAGGGCAGGAGTAGCCCAAAGGCCCTACCAGGAGCTCAGAGGAGGTTACCAGGTCCTGCAAACTTATTTGGCTTTAGTGGCTGGTCAGGTCTGATCGCAGGTCCTCTAAAGATGGTTCCTGGAAGATGTCATATTAAACTGGCCACAGTAAAGCAGAAACAGATCCTGAAATCTTGTGATTCATTTCACAGGATTCACTGCTGATTTGGATGAAAACAGATTATATATACACCTCTAGAGGAGTGTACTCTTTTAGAGTTACACAGGACTACAAGACGAAGTATGTACTGTGTTTTACAAAGGGTATAGAAGTAGGAAAAAAGATGGTGAAGGGAACATTACTTTTGCTGGTGGTTCTAAGAACATGCCAATTGCTTTCCAGCACCATCCTGATGAGTAAGGTAACATACAGTGCTGCAAACACTATGATAGAAAGTTAGCTACTAGCTTCACCACTGAGAGGAGCAGCCAATTCCAGATATTAACACTTTAGTTTTTAATCTGTCTGATCCTGCAAGATCCTGAGCATCTAATAGAAATCAATTTAGAGAAAAATGGGAGGGAGCACTTCTAGTAAATAAGCATCTCAAAATAGAGAGGTAAACACAAAATAAATAAAACACTGACATTCTGAATATTTTAGTGAGATACAGGCATCCTAGAAGACAAAAGGAAAAGCCACACTGCAAGTTGGTTGCAATTCTGCATAGGGGCATAGTAGCCAAAATAGTATCTCCTGGATCAGTTAGACTAGTCTCTTATTCAAAAAGAAGGGTTCCATACAGTATGTGCTACTTCATTCACAGTCCTCAAGTCTTGGAGAAGTTATAAACTCAAACCAGGAAAAGGGGACCACCCTACCACTACCACTTATGTCTCTGAGGACAAATGTATCTCACCTAAAACCAGGATTAAGTTAAAGATGAAACATCAAAGACAACTAACTTATCTAAGCAGAGAGGTACTTCCACTAATAGATACAAAGAAGGAAGTCAGGAGCATAGGTCCTATCAAAAAGAGGACAAATACTGACATCCACAGATGTTAAAATGACTACCATATAGTTCTTTTAAATTATATCTAAAAGAATATACACAATCTGGTAAAAATAAAACTTACAAATTTATACACCCATCTTAGAAGGATATGACCATTACTGAAGGAGAAGTACTTAAAGCAGAACTGAAGGAGACAACAAGAAACACGAAAAACAAGAAAAAAAAAGCATTTGTTACGGGAAAAGACCTGCCTGGCACTAAATGTATGACTGTGGAGCAAAGCCCCAAGTGTAACACTGGAATCCAAAAACAACTGAAGAATAAAAACATTAGAGAAACTGCAAAGAGTGATGGTGGCCAGCTGGAGAGACAGGAACTAGAATAGATTTTTAACACAGTAACAGATAAAGAAGTTAGGCAAGTCACCCAAGCCTTTCCATCATTCTATGTTCTTCTGAAGGCTAGAATGCCAATCTTTCACTAGGAGCTTTCTGAAAGGAACACCAGAGAAAACATCTATCTATTTATCAACTAAAACTTCCTATAAAACAGCAGACTGCTGAGTTACTAATGGCTCTGCTGACCAGAGAGAAACAAATCCCCCAGCCTTGATTACCTCTCGGAGCACTGTTCAAGGGAAAATGTATTTACAAGATTAAAAATGGCACTTCAGAAGATCAAGTGTTTCAGAGAAGCATCACATATGAGAGGTCAAGAGAAACAGCAGTACTTGCCTGTTAAATGCCAAGGATTAACTGCCTCAGAGAAAGACTGACTTGGAACTAGAATGAAACACTCACTCTTTTCTAGGCACATGATCCAGTTGTCTCTATTTTAATCACCTCACTGTGTGGTGGGCTCACAAATTGATGATGTTTTAGAATAAGACTGATACACTTCATAGCTACAGTGAATCATTAGAAAACAGAAACAGCAGCAGCCAGACAAAGCTAGAGAGGCATCAACTTTTTTCTCTTTTTAAAAAAATATATTGCACTGTTAAGCTCCCAAAGGAAACAGAACTGAAACCATAACTTCACAAGCAATGCTATTCTGTTAGACCTATGGGCTTCAAGAATGCTGACCACTACCTGCTTTGCATGGCCAGCAACTAATCAGTAACAGCTTGCTTCCTAATCACTCTCATTAACACCGGACCTCACCTACCAGGTGACCTAGTTTGACTTCTGAATTGCACAGACACAAAATAAAACAAAACGAAAACAATGGACGGAGTTTATATTTGGCAGAAAAACTCAGAAGTACCATCTTGACATCAAAACTATTTCTACAGATTCAGGCAACCAACAGCACGGAGTATGATGGGAGCTTTTCTGGCAACTGCCACCTTTCTAAAGGCACTCGTTCTTTCACCACCCTGTTATGAAGACACTTGCCTTGCTGGAATGTGACTTAATAGTAAAGCAACATTATGCTGGAGAGGTTAGCAAAACCCTGCAGTACTGCTGCAAGGAAACAGTCACTGCCTGTTCACTGCATCGATGCAGCATTCCTAGACATTATGACCAAGATATGGGTAATATAAAAGACTGTCACAAAAGATAAAGATTAAAAGAATAGGGAAAGTGAAGCTGCAGGCGACTACAAGTAGATCACAAGACAAGCTAACACTCTAACTAATCCTTGAAAAATTAAGTTCAAAGAGTAAATTCAGTATCATTCCCATTCATCCAGCACTTGTAACTTTCTTAGCCTGAAACTGTGTTTAAGACAATGAATATAGTTAACATAAATCGTTGTGTATCTGGAAATATCGCAGTGCTAACTGTTCAGAAACCTCTAGCAGTGAAGAAGAAAACCCAGAAAGTGACCACCAAGTTCCATAATATTTGTGTCCGCCTTGAAAGCCAGTTTTGAAAAGGCCCATCTTCATCAAAAAATGATGCAGTGCCATGTGAGCCAAGAAACAGAGACAGAGGAGAAAACCACAAAAACAGATAAAGGAGCTCTGGGAAGAAAGAAACAAAGGCAGGTACTTAAAACAAATATCGATCCTGCTTTATGTGAACTCAGATAGCAAATTGCTAGCAAGAACATTATTTGTAGACATTCAAGAAAGATAACAAACTGTCCCATCTAAGATTTCCAGGAAAAAAAGGCTACATTTTCTGCAGTATACTGACCTGTCATGGATCCTAAAAACCCATTTCCATCAGGATTTGAGTGACATGAAGAGCCTATTGAGATTCTCACATCTCCTATATGTCTTCTGTTAATTTCAGATGTAAACATCGGGATGGCAAGGAGAAAAATGAAAAACCTCAGCCTAACTGCTTTCAGAAATCTTGTGGTTTGGATACGATACCACTACCTCTACAACAAAAGGCTACCATTGATCAAGTCATCTCTCCTATCCACCTTAACTATGCCATAAGAGAACTTAACACCTGGCATCCCATTCATCTAAGGTTAATGTCTCACCATTCATCTAAGGTTAAGGTGTCACCTTAACCTACAGGCCTCTAACAGAGTAAATCTCTTTCTTTACCTCTTATTCCTTATGCTTCTCTCTCCACAATGACAGAGCTTGTCTCAGCGTTCTGGAACTGTAGATCAAGAGCTCTATACTTACGTAAACTGTCACGAAAAAGCTTTAACCATTCCCATCTCTCCTTTCTCCTGCCAAGAAAACCTGGCTACTATTTGAAGGAGTTTCTTTTGCAGAAATGGAAGGCTGTCACAGAAAGGAAAGAAAACACTCTAAAATACATGAGTAAATGCTGGACAGCTGTGAAGGAGGGCAGTAAAGACCAAGACTTTACAAAAAGAGTCCAAGTTCTACCCACGTGCTCTTAGTAGCTGCTGTGCTAAGGGAAGTCAGAAGATGCACTGTGAATTGATTGCACTGCTGCAGGTTAGTGCTCCCACTGCGCTGTGTCTCTAGCAAACGGTGATACAGAGTCAGACTAAGAAGGACTGGATTTAAACACACGCATGGACTTCCGTCACAAGGGTAAGGAAGAAGTTTGCCAGTTACTGAAATATCTCCAACCTCTCCCTTCACTTAAACTTTCCAAAATCTTTCTGTCTCAGCCATCAAGCAAACCACATGCTTATTCTCACCATGACACACAAATCCCTCCTCAAAATTCACTTCTACCATTCCACTTGAGGAGCAATACGGAGAACGAAATCCAGAACCAAACCTACTACCCCAAGCACACACTACTGAGTAACCACATTGCCACAGCCATTGTCTTCCCTTTTCTCTCCCATTGCATAATGTTAGTTCAGGCATGACTGCATCCAGACAGTTCCTAGTTAATATTGTCAAGTATCAGTGCCCCAGTCAAGGTTCCTAAAGAAGCTAACAACAAAATATACTTTAAATGAAGACTTTCCAAAAGAAGGGTGAATGCCTGGATATTTCACACTAACATCTAATCAGACCTGCGCTCTTCTCCTTAATACATCAAAAAAGGTAAACCAGAATGCCAGCTTGAAGTGGAGCACTAACTATGACACAAACCAGACTCCCAAACCAAACATTTAATCTATGAAAGAGGCCAAAAAGAATCTATCACACTATTCTCCAAAATGAATGAAAATGACACACAAGACACTGGAAGTTAAGACTTGCAGCTTTAATACAGTGGCAGTTGGCTGGCAGGCTGCAATCTTAGAACCTTTCGAGACAAGAGGCTGTTGGAAGAACTTAGATTTGGCAGTTCTTGCCAAGACAGTGTCAATAAAGCAACCAAAAATGGCAGGAGGCAAGTATGACAGATACTCATGTATCTTATGCACTTACAAGGAGACCCTTGCAAGATGCCCATCTGAGAAACCACAACTCTTGGTCCAAATCGTGCCTTAAACAAAAGGATTTTAAGGTGACAAATAAAGCCAAACAACATCACCCTGAATCTTGTAAGCTTTCCCTAAGTGATTAATCATCTTTGCAAAGCAAGAGCCTGCTTCCACAAAACCAGAAGGCCCACTAGAGTCTCAGTAAAACAGTGCCTACAGTTCTCATATTTTCTGTCTGGATGCTCAGTGGCGTCTCGAAAGAAATTAAAAAGATGAAGCACCAAAACAAGACTTTAGCCCTGTGAGGTAAAGCCCATCTTGTTAGAGAGACACAATAAAGACCTTCCTAGCCTGTGACAATGGCACAACTGAGTGGATCCACTCCAGCACAAATCCTCCTACTAGGAAGGAAAAACGACAAAATAGAACAGGGAGAAGCTGGAGACATGAAAAGAGTGTAACCTCCAAGCTCCTTCATATCTATATTCTGTCAGGCAGCCCACTCTCGAAAGCAGACAGAGGAGTCAGCCACAGTCACACCTTTAGCCTTAGCTTGAAAGCCTTTTTTGAACTGCAGTGAAGGGTTTGACTCAGGCTTTCAGAGCTGGTGCACTGTCCTATGTAGCTGCTTTTCAGTCTGACAGATGAAACAAACCTGTACTTCTGTATTTGTTCCCATAGTTACTGCAGACAAAAAGGGACATAAACGGCCAAAAATTCACCTACAGAAACACCTTCACATTCTGATTATGGTGACAAATTTGGAATTACAAATGAAAAAAAATTAGATTGCACTATCCAAGGAGTCCTAGAAGCATCACCCACAGTCTTCAACATCAGAGAGCTGTTCTAGACTAAAGGAAGTCTACAGAAGAGACCAAATCAAAATTCTTGAAAAAGTCAAAAGAAAATAGTTTAGCTTTAAAAATCTAAATTTACTTTGTGATGCAAACATAAGACACTCAAATAAGAACTTGAAATTAGAAAGTTCAACATGTATCATTTGTCTATAAAGAATCTATTTTTACCAGTTAACTGCTGGAAGACTAAAGTGATGTCATTCTCCATTCAGAGATTCTTATTCCACAACTCAGGAAGCCTTTTCATTTTACCTTAGGATTCTGCTAAAGCTAACCTTAAAACCCACTCATATCAATCTATCTGTTAATAACCTAATATTACAATCTGTATATATATTACAAACTCTATTAAATGCTTTCATGTAGACGTGACTAAGTTTACAGTTGACAGTTGCATTCAATAAGCAGTAGGATGACAACAGTGACAGGTTAAACACAGGGAACACATGTAGAGAGGGAACATTTTATTAGACCAGAAAATGCAGGTATAGTGTGTGTCCCTCCTCCTCTCTTGTCCATAAAAGCTGGTGTAAAAGAAGGATATTACTAACACCTATAAAAAACACTACTTCATGCTCTTATACCAACACTACTTCTATTGTCATCGCAAACAAAATGTATTTATGAATGAATTCACCCTTGACTGAGACACAGGAGAGACTTTAACTTAAATTCAGAGGCCATAAGTACACAAACAGTGCACAGGCCAAGTTTTTCATGCCCCTTACTAGGCCATTAGGTAAACAAAACTGAAAAAAGACAAAATGAATTTTTGAGAAGAAAAACACCCTCTGAATCCCACAAAATAGGAAAGCGAAGGAGGGCTTGTCTCCCAGGCACCCTGCACAAGCACAGGGGTCACTTCTTGCCCAGAGCTCTATGTATAGTAAAACCAACTGGTGTTTAACGTCCCTTACATCTTTCTCCTAATCCCTGGGAAAAGAAAAGAGATTATTTACCGATTACATTAACCAGATTAGAAAGATAAAGTACCAAGGCAATTTTATGGCTTTTATGGAAAAAAAAAACCTCACTGTATTTCAGGAGAAAAGTATGAGCTGCAGACAGCTAGACACAATAGCAATACCCTTCCCTATATCAGATCTGGAGACAGGGGGAAGTCAGAGCATCTAAACCACAGCAAGAAAAATCATCCATGAAGAAATACATCACTGCACGGGTGAACAAGCAAGGAAGGAGGGATGCAAGAGCCAAAAGGAGAAGCAAGAACTCTGTAATTGTGAAGTCTCAGCAGAAGAAATCAAGTGAGTCACGAGAAGTTCCAGCTCTAAGGACCCCCGCACAGCAGCCCTCTCTAATCAGCCAAGAGAAATAATGAAGCAGAGAAGTAAAAAGACAGCAGGTCTTGAATGCACAGACCAGAATTCGACATGAAATATTCAACCAACAAATTCAGGCACTGCACATTAAGGAATAAACACTTCTTTTGCTCAGTATGAAATGAAAGACAACCTTAGTACGGCTGATTGAACTGCTTCCCTGACTGGGTGCTCTTACTGTGTGAACATTACCTGCAGGGGAACACACTTCTCTGCAGGCATTTGCCTGTCTCTGTGAATGAAGAACATATCATCTTTTACTTTCCCAGCAGAACAAGCTGCCCCAGACAAATAAAATGGAATAATGGAAATAGTAAGGGCTATGCTTGCAACACAAGCACTTCACAAAAACGGGCCCAGCAGCCACCATATTTTTGCTCTTCCAGACCACAAAGATGTTTGAGAAAGCGCAGAAGAGTCACTGCCTAATAGCTTATCTCCCCTCATTTACATTTGACACAAACAAAACCACAATGAGAGGGAAAGACATTCTCTCAATCTGTACTTCAGAATATTTAATCGCTGGAGCATGAAATGGCAGCTTCACAGAACAACTTTCTATGAAAAAAATAGTCTACCACCACTTAAAAAGTTAGAAAGGGATTAGTATCTCGCTTTCGGGAATAGCTAGTGTTACTAGCGTCCTTCCTCAAGGGACTTGGCCCTGACACAAAGGACACGGAGCTTTATCAACATGCCATCCCAAGTAGGTGCCACTGCAGCAAGTGAACGTGCAGATTAAAATAGTAGGGAAGTTGACAGCATCCTTTGCTGGCAGCTGAAACGTAACAACCCAGATTTTTTGAGGAGTTCACAGCTCCCATCAAACACACCTCCCTACTACACTACAACCATAGACTACTTCTACAACCATGCTCAGAATTATTCTATGTTTTAATTGCAATATACGCAAATGGGGGGAAAATTCAGTGAAATACTTAAGACTACTCAGGGAAAATCCTGTATTTAAAAGGAAATTACTGAAAGCAGGCTAGAAAGGTTATATCCTCTTTGCTGCTAAAATGGATTTTAATCTAAATTCCTGAGGTTTTGGTCTACATGTCATCTAAAGAATACATTACTATACTCCTCCATTTATTGGAAAGGGGTGGCAATAAATTTTTTGCTGGGATTACACTGGGTATCACTGGAAGTCCAAAAGCAGATGCTGGAGAACAGACTTTAAAAGTTTGTCAGCAGAACCACTCAGAAAGAAATACAGTGGCCAACGGGAATATTCTTCTAAGGTTTGGATGCAGAGTCATTCCTCACTTTGACACAAGAGGCCTTTTTATCTCATTACAGGAAACTAATCCTTAACACAGATTCACAATCACCAAATTTTAAAAAAAAAACCCAAGCCAAACCAAGAAACCCCCAATCCCAGGAATGTCAGCTAATTTGACAAAGCTACAGAGATAGAGCAAGTAAAAACAGGACATGTCTGGCTGTCTCCTATAGCCTTAGACCAAAGAACCAAGTCTTGCAAAGCCTCTTAGTGATTCCTGTTTTGTCTCAAGATTTGACAACTCTAGTAAACTCTTGGTTCCCCATCTGTTTCATGGGAGAAAAAGATTCTCATTTTCTTTATTTAACCGGTCTTCTAAATGTGGTTGAGATAGCCTAAAGCGTTGAAGGTAGCCTACAACATCCTTGATTTTCACAACAGAAATTACAAGACCTATTTCTAGCAATCACTACTCTAATTATTGACTGAATTACTTAACCTTTCCTACAAGAAGCCTGAGGCGTCTTTGATTGATAAACAGTATGGAACCAGAAAGCAGTCCTGTGCTGACAACAGACTCAAGCAAGAGGGCTAGGCAGCACACACACTTACTCAAAATCTTCAAATTCCAGATCATTTCCCTCCACAGATGGGCTTGAGTTCTCTGAAGTGGAAGCAGAGGAGGAGGAAGAGCGGAGACGGTTTTGCTGATATCGCATAGAGCGTTGTCGAATACTGTCCCTCCGGGAAAGATACTGGATCATCCTCTGAGCATAATATGCAGCAGGAGACAACCTGAGCCAGAAGAAGATACACAAATACTCATTACATAAGTACAGAATGACAGCCAGTCCTATTTTTCCTTTTGAACTCCAAGTGCCAGGCCAGTAACAGCCTATCACAAAACCGACCGTTTGCATTTTATCCCTGAGTAAGATAGAGTAAATAAAGAGAAGTAATTTTCCCTTTATACACTCTACTCCCACGTGACCCCCTTTGCAAACAGAAGCACCACACAAGTACCTACAGACAAAAAGCTCATCCACAGCACAGAGAATTTGCTTCTCGGGACTCTCTGGAGCTCACTGATTCATTTATTACCAGTTCACTCAAGTAAGCCCAGGAAGCATCACTTCTAAGAACCAAGCCCAGTCCCAATGTGAACTCTGCCTGCAATGCCAAACAGCAGCACCGTTCAAATAAACACCGAAGGAAGGTGCTGCTGTTTTGATGGTACTTAGGGAGCACCGTGGAGTATCAAGCCGGAGAAAAAAAAAAGTTTCACAGCTTTAATTACTTTGTAATCTAAATGGTAGGGATTTTACATAGCGGCAATTTCACCAGATCCACTAGATATATTTTAAGTGGAGCTTTAAAAGCCTTGCATCCCACCTGAAAGGAAATCTTTCCTCTGTAATTAACTCTTAATTCTCTCTCATGCATAACCTAGCATTTGTTTGCATCAGCTATCACACACCAGTATTACTCTCTTGAGACAGGCAAACACACACTCTCTTTTCCTACCCTGTGCACATCCACACCTCCTCGCACAAGCCTTCTGTGACACAGTTACTCAGTGTTAAAATCCAGACACCTCAGATGCTTCATTTGTAATTTCATTAGCCTTATTTGGTTAGACTTGAATTCTAATTTGGGGGGAGGACAAGTTTAGGAGACAGACTACACATTCAGGGCTGTAAAAACTTAAGCCAATAAGCATCAAAAGGGTAAGAGGAATGACACACTCAGCTTGATTCCTCCTGAATGTTTTATACACTGTTTAATGAGTTAAACCTGTCCATGCTTACATAAAGAAGAAGGCTTTGCTGGACTAACACATCACTTCTCTCTACTCTCCATAAGACTTAATAGGGCAAGTACAAAAAAGCAAGGCATTACAGATGTGCATTCATAAATAAGGAGCTGTTCTCTTCTATGGGCTTTTCCATAAGCCAAAGCCTTTGTGCATGCCTAAAAACAAATCTACAGCATAATATGTACAGAGAGAGAAAAAAGAGGAACATGGAAACAAGACAAACACTGGAAGACACGAACAGTGGTCTCAGCAGTCCAGCAGTGTAACCACTGAAACTTTTCTTTTTCCTAGTATCACACCAAGGGAGAATATTACAGAAGAATATGAAGAATGAGTTTAGCAGTCTTCTAAAATTATACAGGACACCAGAAGAAAAAACATGGTGATGCTTGTTAAAAGAAAGAGTAGGCAATAAAGAGTGGCCATAACCGGTGACAAGATGCCAGATTCAGCTTCCTGACAACACATGGTGTGTACACTGGACAGACTGTGAAAAAGATCTCAAAAGACAACACAAGAAGCCTAAGCCTGATACACAGAGAGAAAGGTGTAAGGGATAAAATACTTTCTAGCTGCTTAGATTTTTTTCTAGAGCTATATCCAACAAACACCCTGTGATGCTTTATATATGCAGCCTGGGAGCATATATAACTCCTATTTGAGTATTTCTATTCAAAAACCATTACTATAGGTGTTCTTTGATGACAGCTTTATTTGATTCTTCTGCAGATTATTTTCTGAGCTCAGTACACATGGAAACTGTGGAGAATGACAGAATGACCAAGCTGACCTTAGAGAAGTTCAGCAAGGCCACTGAGAAATACCGCTGCAGTCTACATCAGAATATTCATTTTAAATCTGAGGGAACTTCAAAAAATATTCTCCCCGCCTCACTGCTGACCTGGGTTACTCAAATATAGCACCAGTACAGACAGTAAATGCAGGAACAAAACTAACACATACACACGCTCTCAAAAATAAATTTTTCAGATCATGTAGTTTATGCAGTCTTTAAAAAAAGACTCCACTGGAGAGAGCTTGGTCTTAAGGAGGTAAATATTTTTAATATCTCTTTAAAACACATAAACACACAGAGACATATATAGATGCTTATTTATGGACAGAGATGTGTTTATTTCACCTTTGTTTCACTTTTCCACCTTATTATTTAACTTCTCAAAGACATAAGTTTACATTTGGAACTTATGATGCTACAAAAAACCCTTCAAAATGCAGTAACGCTCCTTTTAATCATTTTTCAAATTTCCAACAAGTTAAAGGGACAGTTAAAAATATCCTACTAGCCCAGCACACCAGTAAGGTTTATGGAGGAAGACTCTAATCCTATCCTACTCAAACTTCCAGCTGGTACTGATTATGCCTCTATGAATCTCATCCTCTGAAAAGGACAGTGATATTTACTGGAACAAATTAACCCTCTTAGAAGAGTTTCAAAACTGGACTTTTCTTCCAAAACTCCTTATAAACTCAAGCTACTATAGCTTCTACCACAAGCTAAAAACACTTGAACTGTCACATGAAGAGCACTGTAACAGTTCTAAAATGGCTTCAAGTAGAAAAATATTTTTGACAATGCTCCTTATGCTAGGAAATGTCTCAGGCATTGATCCCTTTTCATACATTTTATTGAGCTTCATCATAGCAGACATCTGACAGAAGGGGAAAAAAAGAATTCAGATACCTAGGTAGGCCCTCCTTTTCTTCGTTAAAAGGCAGCACCCAGAGAGCTGGAATCAGTTCTTAAAATCTCTGCTCTATCAATCTGCCTGCTTTGGACAAGGCATTCCAGAAACAAGGAATGCTGCACTTCCAGCAATATAGCAGCTTTTGGCGCTCAGAAATTAACCTGAATGTAGCAAGAGCTTTAAATTAACATTTGCAGAATATCATTTTCATCTTTCCAGGTAAATCAATCCCTTTACCTGTCATTTAACCATCTGCCGTTTAAAAGCTTTTACATTTATCAGCACTTCTGATATGCAGTTGCCAAGACCTTCAGCAGTCACCTAGGTTGGTTTCCAAAGGATCTTACATATAGGCAGCACACTCCACCTTACTTTCACTTCGCTACAGTTTTGTTTACATCATTCCTAAGCCTTTGAATTACCTTTACAAAGCAACTTTCTTCATGATAAATGGAAAAAAGCCAAATATAAGATTTCACCTCTACAAGGCTTTATCTACAGAGACAGTTAGCAAGGAGTTATTTACCAACACCATTATACCATCTGGCCAGTTTGCAACACAGCCTTTTATTTCAGAACTTGTGCTTAAGAGTATCATCTGTGTAAAAATGCAGATTTTGCTGTTAATGATGAAGAAAATAACAAGATAATCCCCCCTCCAAACTCACAAAACAACAAACCTCCTTCAGCAACTCAAGATTTAATTTTCAGTGGTATTCCTGTACTCTTCTTTATGATAAATCCTAGTAGCCTTCAATTCACACAGCTATGCAAGAGGCTCCCCAAAAGGCTAAATCAGATCTATTTTACACTTACTAAGTTTCCTCATTCATAGCTTTGCTAAACCCATCTAAAGAAAGCTTATTTGTCATGATTTATTCTTTGAAAGTTTCCAAAGCTGCTTGCTGTTCACGATTCTATCATTTCTTCTGACAGAGTCTTTGGGTCGCAGTATCCCATCTGTTGCTTTCTTAATACACTAAATAGAAACTGCAAAGATCATTTCTTTCCATTTTTGATAACTGCCACATTTGCTTTTTCTAGTCCTCTGAAACACTCCCACCTCTTTTGAAGATTAAGCAGCACTACAGGTGTTTCTATGTGTAATGTCAATGATTCATGACTCTTCAAAAATAATTGTCAGTATTTTGTTCTTAGTTAAGTATACATAACCTTCTGGCTATGCTCTCTCTTGTATGGATACATTTATGGAGACAATTCATGCTTCCAAGCACGTTGTCTGCTCACACCAGCTCCTAACTGCCTTTACTGCGTTCCTTCTTTCTCCTGAACAGACTATTTGTTTTTTAATTCATTTTTCTTCAAAGGAGATTTTATATATATATATATGGCCGTATCTCATTTACTGTTGGACCTGTTTGCCACCTAGTGTTCTCCATCCCAAATGATTTCAGGAATTCTTATGTGTTTACTTCAACAGTAATTCCTTCCTGTTTTCCTCATTTCCCCCCAGACTTAATAGCATCTGCTCACTTGTTTTGCTCTCTGTCCCCATGGCAAGTCATTAAGGAGGAGATAAGCCAAATATTAGAACCATTGCCAGAGGATTCAGTGTGTTATACTGAAGTTATGCTTTTGCATATGAAACTTAAAACTTAAATGCCTTTAGACTGCATTTAGATCTTACCTGGCTGGATCTGGGTAGATTGGATGTTCTCGGGATCCTGCTCCATCATAGCGAGATAACGAAATGAGGGAAGACTCCAGCAACCTCCTAGAAAGGAAAAACAAATTACAATGTCAAAGACCATTCAGGAACATCCCTCCTATATATGACCTACTTCCTTAAACCTCTTAAGCCTATTTCTATCATTAGTGAAGAGAATTCTGCAACATACTGAACCACTCACTGATAGCATAAGCGTCTTCACCACACAGCTACTCAAAGTTTTATATTCTCACTGCACAGGAGAAAGAACACCTCAGGTAAGGAAGAAGAGTGGTCCCATATCCTCTTCCAAGTTCCAAGAGAAAGATGTAGGTGTCACTTCTCTGGAAAAAACCTCATCCCAATTTGTCAGGTCCATAAACACTACCACCGCATTGGCCATCTGTCAAATTCTTACCTAATCAAAGGTGGCTACACATGGAAAGTGCCAGGGAGAGGGGGGACAAAGAACACACATTAGCATGTGGACTTCAAGGGCACCACTGGTGTCCATTCACAGTAAGATCTTGAATCTTAGCCTCAAGGCTCTGAAAGAGAGGTTTTCAGCTACCAAAAAAAAAAGTTCTTTTCCTCTGTATTTTAATCAGCCACAGGGAGAGATACCAAATATTCACTCAGGAAGTAAATGTATGCCAATGCAGCCAGACAGGCTGAATATACGAGAAGTGAGACTGAGTCATGAAGGCAACAGAATCAAAAGTATATAGCAGGAACATGTCCTCCACCCTGGCTTCTACACGCACCTCTGTCTAGCTTCTGTCATAAACCATAGGACAGCACTGTTCCAAGACTGACTCATGGCCTGTTGCAGCCATTAGATTAACGTAAGAGAGATGATTTGGGGCAGGTATAGAAAGTGGAAAGACCAACTCTCAAAGTTTAAAAGATTGCTGAGTTCCTTTTCAAATCTTTCTACCTCAGAACTCTTGCTAAATTTTGTTTTCCAGTCTGTAACTTAATGAAAATGGAGGTGGTTTGAAAGTCAAAGAGGTTCAACATCACATCTGTTCTATTCACTCACACACACAGCTTTTGAGAAAGATTTGAATCCTTCAGTCTTAGCCCCACTCTCATAATAATCAGTTAGCCTTTGCAATGCAGGACAGCAAGCATCAACACAGGAAGCAGGACCAGATAAAATCCACACCCAACTTCCCATTTCTAGCCACATAAAGACAGTAGAATTGCAAATGAGACATCTTTTTTTCTAGCAGCAGCCCACCCATCAGGATCTCAAGAAAAATTTTTACTGCCTTCCAGCAATTTAAAAAAAAATTTACTTCCTTTTCACATTATAGATCTAGAATATAGAAAACAGTGAGAGATTGCTTCAGTTTCCCAGCTGGAAAGGTGTGCGTCAGTTTGAGAAACTCAGTACTTGCTGCAAAGCACTGGGACTACACACAAGGCAAGAAATCCTGTCCTTTCTAGCACAAAGTTGTTTGGCAACCATTTGTCTCACTCAAGAACAGTTATTAAATCTCTTAAACTTTGAGATAAATTAATTCCCCTGGTTCTTAGGTTACTGAGTCAAAAGCTCTAACCTTCAATACTGCTAGATATTATGAATCCCTTGGCTACCCAAAAAGTCATTATACTTCAATCCTGTTTTACCAAACCCTTCCTTCTGCTCCAACTATATATCAATATGTGCAAAAAGCAGCCCATCCAGAACAAACAGCGCTACAGCTTTATGAGGTGTACCTGAAGTCCTATACCTGTGAGGTATACAGGTATCCCTACTACTTGCCTCACATACAAACTGCTTTAATTCCCTCTAGGGGAAAGGTAGACAGACTAAAATTAGCAGAAAGGATATTCTACCTACTCAGGCAGCTGGCCCTTTCTAAACCGTTGGCTCAGAGTTCAGAGACTAGGTTACTGCCACTGCAATACCAACATGATTTTTAGAAATCTGCTTTTCAAAGCTTCTTGTGCAGAGTGCTCCAAAACCAGCATTTTGCAAGCAACCTGGATATGCCAAGGCTGCCACCCTACCGGAACATCCTGCCTGATCACTGGACCTAATCAAGGAGAAAGAGCTTCCAGAGCATGCAGATTCTGGCAGGGTCACAACCCTAGAAACAGCAGCTGCCTCCTGATGTGAGCAATACCTATGGTGTTCCGATAACGTGCACACAAACGATCATCAAACTCATCCCTATCGAAAGTCCTGATGCCTACAGACTACACATCCCACCCTCTTTCCCAGCCTTTCAGCATCTGCCCACTAAGTGACACAGTGAAATCAAAGCCACAAGGGAAGATGACCAGTACATGCTGCACGGCCTAGCAAACCTTGTTAGAAAGAAGTCTCCCGGTATTCTCCACCTATATTTGTCTTTTCACCTTTGGAAAAACTGGCAACTGCCTAAGATGATCATTGACTTTGAGGGATCACCTTCAGAAAGCACCCAGCAGCTATGTTGAAAGAAATCAAAAATACTAAGCAGAGGACACCTCAAGGGTGCAGGAGCAGAGCACACATCATTGTAACTTGGTGTGGGTCTGCCAGGAGACCCTCTGCTTGGCTTGGGAACAGCATTTTCGGGAATCTATCCTTCTTACCACTACACTGCAACAGATCCTTGAAATAAATATTTGAAGAGTCTTGCTATAGCAGGTACTTGGCACCTCAGATGAGAACCGGTCCGGGTTACTTTAGTAACCAACAGTTGCCTGAGCCACAGGATGGCCAAGTGTCCAGGTAAAGAGACTTCCCCTGGGCTTCAACAGCCCTGTGACACTACCTGAACAGCCTGCAACTCCACCCCATGCAGCAACAGAAGCTGCTGCAGCAGGAGCATCTCCTTCACCTGAAGGGCTCTCTTGGAAGACCAGTAGTTACAGGGTTGTAAGGAACAGGATGGCAAACACTCTGCTAAATACATTCCCCAGAACCCTCTCTGAGCTTGCACTGTCCGAGTTGAATGGTCTCAGTTAAGATGGCCTTTCCAGCAGAGCCTTCCAAGCCTGCCAAGACCAAATCCAGCTTCTGCACTACCTCGCAACGAGGCACACAAGCCACATACTAGGGCCACATTCAGATCACGTGGACAAAGATAATTAATTCAGTTAACAGTAACTGCTAAAAGCTAGAGCTGCTTTTAAGTCTGATTAGTAGATCTTAATTATCCCACAACTGTGCCCTCTCAGATCACAGCGCAATGAACAGAGGGATACAAATACACATAACAGGCAAAAAATCCAAAACAAGGCAACAAGCAACCTCATGAGATCCAGACAGACCATCTCTGTGCTTAATGCTCCACAGAATAACAATATCTGTACTGAGGCAGAGTACTAAGCGCAAATAAAACCCATTTTTAACTAACTCATTCTAGACTTAGCACTCGAGACCCAAAGTTACAAATCCAAATGCATTTAGTACTGACAAATGGGTTCAAGAATAGATCCACTGCTATAATCATCAAAGTGTCTCATCTGTGTCACTGGTAGCATAACCTACTGTCCCTCAGGAAGGTGCAGATAAATATTCTTAAAGTAAGTCATGCTGCCATCTACCAAGTCTTAGGTGCCACACCCATAGCTTCTGGCACCCGAAATCCCAAAAGAGACACGGACTATTTGTTTTCAGTAAACCCGAAGTGGAAGGTAGTCCAATATCCTACCACAGTACCACAGTAAATGTAAGGTTGGGAGCAATTCTGCTAAGGAGGACAAACATAATCCATGGATGAATAGAAGCAGCTCTGTTCCAGTAAACTGCTAGCCACTAAACATCTAAGTTTCCAACAGAGAAGCATGAAAACAGAGAACAGAAATGCATATTGCTTGCATCTCCTTTTGAAACATTTCAGTAGATCACGCTTGACTCCCGAATCCTTTCTGCAGCTTACAGCAACCTCCTCCTCCCCCACATCCCCCATTTTTGCTATCCAGATATATAACAGGCTAACACTAGGCTCTATGGAAGCAATTGCTCCACTATCTCTGTCTAGACAATATGAAATTGTCACAAATGACATCTAAAGTACAATTAGTAGAGAAACTGCAATTTCTACTCTCTTCCCCCGCTCACCAGGAAAAAAAAAAAATCACACATTATCATCCTCCAGGTTGTCAGTCACTCCTGCAAATGATGAAGATTAACTCTGCTCACTCTGAGAGGTGCTTCTGTCCCAGCTTGCTAAATTAGGAGGAGGGGGATTGTAGTTTTTGTTGAGTTTATTTTTTTTATTAAAACTACTACAAGATATAAATTGCCTCTGTTCAGCAGCATTGAGATCTCAACTCTCTGATTGAGATCAGGCTCCTTTTCTGTCAGACATCAACAGCTCTGGAATTGATGCTCTGCACTTGCTCTGTTAACTCGGGTCTGCAGCAATCGCTAGCAAGGGGGTAAAGGAAGCAGACTCCAAGTTACAGGACACTTCCAGACAGGGGAGAGAGAAAGAGTGCACGCATACAAGACACTACAAGCAGAAAAGGGAGATTTTTCAGGAATGAAGCTGAATGCCAGAAGCTGCAGTTCGAGGGGAAAAAAGTCATGAAGCAATCTCCTCACAGCACATCAGCCATTGGGCTATACCCCCATTCTCCCTATTGGGGTGAGGATCACCACCAAAGCCTTTTGGGACAGAGAGATTCATCTCAGCAGGCTTAGAGAAGATACTTAACTGCAGCAAATTTTACTTTTCAGTAACAGTTTCTAAGGATATGCAATCCCTACACCACATCGTAGATTTGCTGTCACAGCATATGCGTTACTGAGTAATGCTACTCCAAGCCACCCTGAGGGAAGGGTTTTCCTGCCCATCCAAAAGGGAGGCGTTAACAAACAGCACTGAAGCTCAGTTTCCTCAGAATCAAAAGGGTGTTCAGTCAGCTGCCATCCTCCTAAACTACTCTTCTCCAACAACCAGGGCAAACCAGTAAAATGAAGCACTCTAAGGACAGCAATCACACCTACTCCTCCCCTACTCCCAGCCTTCAGCTATGAGGAGAGCTTAAAACAGAGCAATTCCTAGTTATCCTTTGAAGCAAAAGTATATTGACGACTCCTGGAAGCCTCTGACTTTCCTCCCCTGGTTTTGTGTCTTCCCTGAAAAGATTTTTATATTACATATTGCCCATTCGGAGGTGAAAATTATCACACTACACATTACATCCCTTTTTCAGCCCTCCAATTTACAGCCAGCACTCAGCTCCCCCGAGCACTCATCCCTGTGAATGTGCTCCTGTGGTTTCTCCTAAGAAGGTAAAGAATAGCAACAGTTTAAAACTAGATTCCCTTCAATCATCTTCCTCTTACAGCCAGGCAATGTATAACCTAAAGAAAGCTGAAGCACGAAAACAGCTGAATGTTCTTCAGCTGTCCAGTAACACCAACACCCTCCCTCAAACCTTGAACTCAATTATTAACTGTTAACAAACCAAATTCCTTTTGGAGATCAATTATAGCCTTGAGAGAGCACTAAAAAACTATTTTAAATAAAAATCTCAGTGGCTTGGGTATTTTTCCCTTCTCTTTTCTCGGAACAATAGGAAAAAATTATTTCAGACATCTGTATTGTGTTGCCTACTTTCAAAAAGCAAATTGAAATCACGTAAGCAGAAACCATCAAGCATTTTGTTCCACAGCTTCATTTTCCATAAAAGTTTTGTAGTCCTTCTCAAACAGAAAAACACTATTGCTCTTCACCAGTTTCATGTTCAAGCTTAAAATAAAAAAGCAATCAGTATGCAGTTCTAAAGATTGCCTGAAAAAATTATTTCTAAAATTAAGTTCTTAACATAATCTGCTCTGATACCTCTAAGCTAACATTTCTAGACTGTTTCAGCTTCCACGTGGTTATGGTTAGACATATTTAGCCTGGCATCAAGACTGGATTAGGACAGGTCAGAAACAGAGATTAGGAGAGAAAAAATAGTCAAACAAAAGGACCAAGCTTTTCTTAAGATAGTTGCAACCATCTACAAGAGATAAATAACCTGAAAATATCACTACTCATTAAAACCTCAACAGTCACTTCCTACAGTTCTGAGTTAGCTCCTCCATCCCCTTGTTCACATCTGTGCCAAACAACTCAAACTCAGTGAGGAACAAGAGTTGGTGGCTCTTTCTTACAAGTATCCAAACCCCGTCAGGCATCCTTTTCATCCCCTTTTTTAAGTTATTACATACAATGAGCAACCTTTACAAGAAAATTTCCTTTCTTTAGGGAAAGCAAAGATGCAATATATGATCAGAGACAAGTTCCAAACGCAGCTTTTGTAGAACACTTTGGCCTGTTTGTGGGAAAGAACTTGTGTTAACTCTGAAGGTGCAACTAGGGACAGAGGAGACATCCTTCCCAGTTGGAGGTGCAGAAGTTGTCAGAGGAGCAGATCTGATATAAGGCAGAAGTTATCACAGAAAGTGATTTTTCCCCTTCATTGATTCTGGGCAAGAATCCTGTAGGAAACAAACTACAGGATGTCTCAGTCAGAAAAGAGCACATAAGGTCTTCAGCCAAGATGGGAAGGAGTGCAGAGAAAAAGAGCACAATTACGTGAAACAAAGAAGTGTAGGTAAGAGTTTGAACAGCAGAAATGAGCACTGGGAATTGAGTTCTCCTAATTATAAGGTGGGGAGTAGAGTTTCAAGGAAAACGTGGTTAACCCTTTAAACTGACTTCAATTTCACTAGAAAGTAATACTGCATGATGAACTGTGCTATTCTGCACCTCTGCTCTTGGACTAGGATCTCCAATTTCCATTTACCACCTGATGCCGCAGGAGCTACCCAGCAACTCTGGAGCTCATCACAGGGAAGGTGGGTGGCTTTACAGAAAGTGACAGATTCTTTTAAGAAGACCCAAGGCTGCACTGTTAATCTATTAGTTCACCTGCTGAAAAAGGCCATGCAGCAGAACGAAAAATGAACGAGCATTATGGAGAGGTCCTCATCATACAGCATCTGGGGAATGATTATTTCATTATTTCAACAAACAAGAGGGAATACATGTCCATGACAGACATTAAAAGGGTCAAGACCAGCTACAGCAAGCAGCATTGATTAGTTTTGGCAATAACTCCAACATGAAAAGAACAATGAAAGACCTTGCACTTCCATTTTGCGGGGGCAAAGCTTGAAGGACAGGAGGGGAGAAGAAATTAAAATCAGTTCGAGCTACTGCACGTGCTATTTTGCTCTACGTCAGCAGTTTCACACCAGCGCTCAGGATGGGGCAGGCACCTGCGCCAAGCTGAAGACAGACATCGCGTTTCTGCACCTAGAGCCTTAACAACGTGCCATTATACCAGAAATTCAGCTAGAGGGTACGGGCTTCTAGTTATGATAAGGTTTGAAAGTATGGCCAGAACATCGCCAACACAGCCTGCAGACAGCTTTACTCTTCTGAGGGCTCTTCTGCCTACCTTCATCTGTATGTCTGCTTCAAATTCTCCTTGTTCTGGGAGTTCCCAACACCACAGACTCTGTGGCCAGCAGAAACCTCTGCTTACCCACACACGCAGATCTGCGTCAGCTTCTGGGATAATTACATACGACTCATGTTTCTCCATAGGGAACTGAAGAGGAGGCGTCTTTCTTGAGGGGGCAGAAGCCATACCGTTATCTCCATAGGCTTCTAAGGCTATGATAACAGAGGTCTCATCACAAATCAAGCAATTCCTTTAAAATGCTCTTGTTCACGCTGGAGTAACGAAGAAAGTCAGATCAACAGATGACTGGCAGGGTAGTTCAGTCACTTAGTCCAGCCTTCCCACTTTAGGAAGACAGGGGAATGATTTGATACTAATGCATTTCAAGCAGAAAAATGAGTCAGTTTCCTGGCAGATAATGAACCCTGTTTATTTACAGCCTTCAGTTTCAGCAGGTGCTCTCTCAAGAAGAGCAAAGGAGGAGGTCACTTACATCATCACACAAACAACCATTTGGTGCAATCAGTTAAATATGTATGTGGAAAATGTTTAAAATGCATGTTAGCTATTCAACAGACCAGAACAGCTCAACTGGAGAAATCTAGAGTCATCACTATTTTGGTTACAGTTGTATTACTGAGTCAGATCACAGGTCTCCCTCTCTCCTCTTGCTCCAGGCCCACAGATCAGACGAATGCTGCCCTACTGCAAGTTCTCCAGCCCAGATTCTGTAAGAAGGAGCAAATAATTGGACAAGGGCACTTTGTGCCCAGACACACCACGCTGTGAGAATTTCTAAAGAGCACGAAGAGTGAGCGCACACACGCAGTATATGTAAAGTGAATGCATATCTAAAAATTAAGGGCCTGTATTACAATAAAAAGGCACACTACACTGGCAACATCTCCAGCTCTTCCCCACGGTGAAGAAAGCTACAGAGAGCTTTTAGATGAGCAAACAGGCCTGAAACAGAGGGTCTGAGGGCCTGCCCAAAACTTGTTTCTTGAAAAAAACCAAAACCAAATTGAAACTTAGACATTGTTTTAACGTGACTTACCTGAAGCCAGACTACAAGCTCTAGAAATCACAGCTAGATAGTTTAGGCACAGCACAGACCTCCATTAATCGTAAGCTGAGCATCAGCCCCTAGACAGAATACTACAATTACATGAACTCAAGGCACATAGATAAAAAAAAGAAACAGGAGCAACTCTACCTGGACAAGTGAGCTTGTCTGGACATGCTGCCCACCCTGCAGCAGCTGCATCAGGTGGCTGCAGGGAAACTATGTGCAGGCAGCAGAGGAGACAGACAGCCTAACAAAGGAAGGCTTTCAAGAGAGGGAAGCTATTCACACTTCTTCTCTCGTTGTAGGAAAGTTGAGAACTGAATATATTTTATGGTATCCTCAAATAGCTTGTCTGTTTGAAGTCAGCTGTCTTTAAACTTCTAAGCAATTTGTGTTTATTCAAGATCTTTGGTCTACAGTCACCTCATATATGCACTCCTCAAAAAAACCAAACAACTCCACAAAAAAAACCTGTCCAAAACAATAACTACCAACATCCACCCACCTAAACAACAATAAAAAAACCACACCCCAACCCAATAAAAACACACACACACACACACACAGAAAACCACCACCAAAAAACCCAAAAACCCCACCCAAGTCTAGATCTCAATAGAAGCAAAAATATAAGCCAGTTTGGAAGCATATAGCGCTCCCATTCTCACTAAAACATCACTTTAATCCAAATTCAGTAAGTTCCCTTGCTGCCACACTGCAGCAGGTGAAATTCCAGAACAGTTCCCACAGAAAAGACACTTATAGGAAAAGAGGCTTCTGGTGCCTGAAGATTGCAGAGGAACAAACTTCCCCCATTTCTTTTATAGGTGAACTCCTCGCTGCTAGGCCTGGACTACTAAGAAAAGGGGTGGGAGAAGGGCAGTGGTTCAAATGGGAAAATACCATAAAGGTATTTGAGAAAGCAGAGTTATTTCTATACCTGCCTAGTTTGCAAGTCAAGCTGCTACAAGAGAAACATGGGGAAAAGAATCTCTTTTAGCCTGCTACAGTCATTGCTGTATATTTAAATTCAGGCCAAGAAAAAGCAAAAGCAGCTTGCGCCTCTCTGCAAGTTTGGCGAAGGCTGCAGATACATGTCCAGCTTTCCAAAGCACTGGGGGAAACTCGGCAGCAGGGACTGACCTCTCTTAGTTACTGCAAGAAGGAAAGCACGAGGCATCATTTTTCTCGCCCACCAACTCTCAGTGAAGAAGAATAGGGCTCTAGCAACCTTACATTACTCTTAAATCAGGAAACTAGCAAAGGCAGGAGAAGGAATATTTGTGCAAGAAAACAGGCACTTCTTTCACTTGTTCTTCTGCATAACTAGCAGCATACTAAAGAGCTCAAACTTCTAGAACTTCAGTAAAACAGTCTTTCCTGCCCACACAGAGACAGCAGGCTCGGTCTGGAAAAAAAACCCACAAAGCTGGAAGGTGACAGTAATAACCTCAGAGCTCATAGGCATTAAGTGACCATGTAGATATCATGGCAACCTCTCCCATAGTTCAGGCTACGTTTTTATGTCAGTCTCATGACAAAACTAATTTGTATTTTCCAGTTTTAGTAAAGGCCAAACAAACAATACTCACCAAGTTAGTCCACAGCCTGCACATCTCACATAAACACTGCTCATTATCATCTCTAAATGCTCACGTCACCTTCACACTATCATTTCATTTTCTGTTCACAACAGGCAAATTAGGTCTTTGCTCACTCTTGTGCACTGGCTAACATTTACAGAAATCATTCCCATACCCCACAGTTCTGGCTCTCTACCCTCAAGCACGTCTTCCCAAGCACAAACCCAAACCTCTTGTCTCTGCTTGCAAATCCATTTATAACTTCTGTTTACCTCAGTACTCCCACTGACTGCTGAGATATTACTTATCTCTATCACCACCATTTTCAAGAATTGTAACAAAGCATCTTTGGAATTATTTCTTACCAAGCCTGAAAAAGCACTGCATAAACTCTTCCAAAACTATCACAGTGCACATGGAGGCTCCAAGACTTGTCAGAAAAATCCTTCCTTCCACAGTACCGGTAAGGTCTACACACCATAACTTTAAACAAAATACTGAGCCCAAATTACAAATGCCAGGACACAGGGCCAGCAAGGTTTCCACAAGTAATGGGTCTGAACAAAAAGGGTCAGGAAAATTATGTCGGGTAGGTCTATTTAGATTTAGCACAGGCCACATTCCCATCGATGTGCAGTCTGAGCAGCCAGCACCAGACATTGCTGCCTCTTCTCCACAGCTCGAGTGTGCCCTTCTCCTGCTCAAGCCTCCCTTTCCCTGTGAACTCAACACCACTGCCACAACAAATATTAAATACTTGAATAAGCAAGCCACAACTGCTGTGAGTGATTAGGAAAAAAAATAGTAACTACAAGGATTTTGAGAAATAAGGAATGGAACAAAAGGCAGAATACACTAGGCGTGTGTTCTTTTCTCCACCACAAAACACATTTTGTAGCTTTATATACGGTAATTCCCTCCTGCTTTAGTTCCTCTCCCCCAAAAAATAAAGTGAGTAGCACTACCCTCCTCTCTGATTTTGGTGGTCAATGCCAGTCACAGAACTGTCTCTTCCTAGGCAATTCTGTATCCACAGCAGGGGACAAGGAAGTGTTCTGGTTGTTTAGTTTTTAAAGCAAGGATATGAGTGACATATACCCTTTCATTCAGTGCTTTGAACAGTGGGAAAGCTACCAGAAGTCAATACATGCAGAGATCCAATCAGCCTTGGTCATTTACATCAAAAACCAGAGCTGCGCATAAGAAGCTCAGGCTCCAGCACAAACTCAGGAATAAATGCTGCAAAAGTGACTGTACTCTTTTCCATTTCATATACAGCACTGACCACTGTTGGGCAGGAATGGGGGTGCTTCTACCCTGTCCATCTACCTTAACCATAAACGGTCCCAATTCGACCACAAGTCAGCACTGTATCTACAACTTAGAACCGGAAGAGGCATCCCCTCAAGGCCTTGAGCAAGCCATACCTATTTGCACTACAAAAAAACCCAAACTCAACACAAAAAAATCCCCAAACATATTCCTTGCCTTCTTATGGAAAAGCTCCAAAATTTAGGTAATAGCTCGAGGCATACTTGAAGAAGAAAACAAACAGAGCCCCGGGGAAAAGGTGACTGCTGAGACTCCAAGCAGCGTCTGCCAAGCAATCCTCCAGAAAACAAGCTCCGTATTACGAAAGTCGTCGAGGGGGTGAACAACCATTAAAATGAAAACAAAACCTTTGAGAAGGCAGACTACAAAGAAAGGTTTGCTCCAGGCTTAGTAGGCAATAAGCAAGAAGTCCAGACAAATTCTACAAAGTTGCCGAGGTCTTTTACAGCTCTAACTCATGAGCATTTACCTATCAGAAAGACATAATACCTGTCTCACCTCAGATCCACATCTATCTCTTTCAAACCCTTAAAAAAGCCAAAAGGATAAGCTCCTCCCTTGCTTGCATTCTGTATCAGAGCCATTTCCTGTCTGGATCCCCGCATTCACGCCTTTCTCCAAACACTGAAGAACTTGCAAATGTATGGTAACTACAGAGATAAGCTGCCGTTCAGGAGTGGGGAGGGTCCTCAAGCTACCCTTCATGCAAGAACTCGGAAACTTTTAGGTTCTGAAAGGAGATAGAAAGGAGCAGAAGCAACATTACCCCCTTGTGGCAGCAAAGCAATATGGAAATGAGGTCTGAAAAACTCGAAGGGTAACAGACTAGGTGCTTCTCTTCATAGCTGCTCTAAGGAGAGCTAGCTATGTGCGGCCAGAAAGGCCATCAACACTGAAGAGAAACGAGCTGAGCTGGAGTCACTGCACTATATGTGACTGGGTTCACATCACACAGCAAGAACAAGGCAGGAGGCACCAGAGTCCTCAAAAGAGACCTGACAAAATGAAAGACACAAATTTGTCCCTGGACCCTGTTACATGGTTCCAGGGAAGCTGGTTTCACCTGTCACTTGTGCACAGTGCATCCGACAGACTAAAACACACCAAAGTCTTTGGCAAGCTGTGCCAACTTCAACAGGTCAAATATTTGCACAGCACGGTGGACTCTGCCTTTTATACACCCACAAACAAAATAAAAGAGATTTATACAAGGGTCCCCAGACAAAAATTCCCTCACCTCACACTCGCTCGCTCCTTTCTGCCTGTATGCATGACAAAAGTGTCACCCAGGATGGTTCAAGAGACTTCTCAGATTTTCAGATAACTTCAATAATGTATCTCGTCTGTCAAACTGAATAGGTGAGGCAAGGTGGAAAACATTATGCATTCATAAAATGCAGGCACGGAGTTACTCATACCACAGCCTACAGAATTTGACCTCTGGAATGAGTGCAGTGGAGTGGTTAGAGAAGTTTAACATAATTGCCAGACAAAGCTTCTTCGTGGAAGAATAAGGATAATAAGCATTTCCTTGTGAAACATAAGTTTCATGCAAACTTGCCTGGCAATAGGACAGAGCACAGCTTTCATTTGCAGTAAAGTACTCAAATCTCTAGACACAATAAACAGGTAAACCATATCAAAATTGTCCCCTTCATGTATTTTAAGCAGCCAAATCTATAGAGAACTATTTTCCTCTTCCTTCTTTTCCCCATCTACAGGAATTGTTTCACAGAATAAGGTTTGACATATGTTAGCAGGGACACACGTCACTACGTGCTCCTTGCATCCATTCCAGAAATACTGTGGCCTGGGGTACCATGCCGGAACTCAGAAACAAAAATAAATTTATAACCTAATTATTTTCCTTTTTTCTCTAAAAACCCCACACTAATTCTGTAGATGTCACTTGTGTCATATTAAAATAGCCAAAGAGAAAATGTGGATCAGTTTTATTAGTCAGCATTGCACTGTGCCTAGCATTAACTGATGAACTGATACATATTTCAGCAGAGATCACTGCTAGATTCTGCGTATCACTGTCTTAAGAAGGTGGCACCAGCTCCTCAAACAAGCAGCTGACTAGAAGAATCCTCTTTCATTCCCTGTTCAACTTTTCATTATCAACCTGAATTGGCCTACACAGCAACAATGGCTTAAAGTACTCAGAGGATCTTTTCCCTCACTGAGATTATAGTATTAATACAATACTGCCTCAACCCATTTTTAAATTAACAGGTAGCTATAAAAAAGTTAAACTAGCTCTCCTCTGTTGCTCAGTTATCCTTCCTTCATCCACATCTTTCCAATAGCTTCTATGACCAATTTTATGCAGCACATTTCACATGGCAACTTCAGAGATTTCTGAGATTCTTTTCACTTTGATGTTAAAAGTGAGGCAAAGACATCCACAGGGGAAAACCCCCTACATTTGAATTAATGAGATCAGCCTGGAGAACCTCTGAAAAGCTGAAGCTCAGTCTCACAAACTTTTTCTTAACGTAGACCATGAACTTTCCCCAAATTCACGCCTCACCAGCACAACTTCAAGAAGCACACAGCTCAATGTCGCACTGCTTTCAGGCCAAGCTGAACGTGACAGGAGTGCTTGTATTGCTGAGGCTCCCAGTGCCATGCTTCTCCTAATAGAGGTGCCAGAGCTGTTAGTTAGGAATAGTGTCATTACCTGCTTATTAATGCCTTTGTGATTAGTCCAGGATAATTAGCCCAGTACCATCAGAAAGAGCAGAATTCTCTTCTTACCCAGCTGGACATAGTTGCACAAACAGAATTCAAAGAGCAGCCTTCACTAAACTACCCTATTAACTTAATTGACCCTCAGTGGCAATGTTTTCCCAGAAAGCTACTTCTCAACCGGGAAGGCCATGTCAGGGAATGAATCCTGCCCATGGACAGGGAATGAGAACATACACAGTTTCCACATACAATATTTATCTTACATTTTTCGGCTGACCTTAGAATACAGAGCTCAATTGCCCAATGAGGACATCTAATGGAGAGACAAAGAAGAACAGAATCATAAAACAGGTTATGAGCACATCTTGGATTCCAACACTAAGAATTAACCAGAGGCTGATAGGCACAAAATTACATTGATTGGAAGTGTGTATGCAGTTACCGCTTGTACCCTCAGGTTTGAAGGCTTATCCTCCCCCTTCCGTTTCCTCAGCACTTTCAGCATTACATGGCTTCTATCTCAGGACCCGTAGTCCCCATGTTTGCATGCTTCTGCAGCTCCAAAGCTTAATAGACATTTTGGACTCTGCTGTGCAGAAGTGGTTCCAGCACTTCCCATTATGAAAGCATGCCCTAGATCTGGGAGACACGAAGGCTTGGTGCGAGGAAGTTCGCTCTATGCAAAATTTAGGTAAATGGATGCTTGCTGACTTGTTAATAGTCTCACAGATTCACAGGATATTCTGAGTTGGAAGGGACCCACAAGGATGATCAAGCCCAACTCTAAAGTAAATGGCCTGTATGGGGATTGAACCCACAGCCTTGGCGTTATTAGCACCACGCTCCAACCCAGCTGAGCTAATCTCATGTCCCACATTCTACAAAGAAAAAATATAAACAGCTAATTAGAGAATGGCGGAAAATTACACCTGCAGGACACAGCTATCCTGCATGCAGGGTTCCTTTTAAGGGAAAAGATTTCATAAAGCCCCGAGCCCACCTGATGTGTTTAACAAGAAAGGAAATGAAGTTTTACTTCAAGGAAATTGCCACGAGCATTTAATACCAGACTGCCCACTGCTTCCAGCCTCTCACCTCAGAACTCTACAGATAACCTTAACTTCAGTTAGAAGGAAAGCGGAAACCCCTGCCGTGCCTGTTCTTTAGAAAGGCCTGACAACAGAAGCAGGAGACTGGGAAAACAAGAGTCCCTAGAAGATTCTCAACAACCTCTGCCAGAAAGGTTTCACTAAAGGTTTCATCTTACAGGAATTCCTCTGGAATTAAGCTCATGCTTCGAACTACACACTCCAAATTAGAAGTCTCAGCAAAAAGCACCTGTTTGCTCCTGGTTTGTGACCAGGTAGGCAAGTAACCCTTCACAAATGCTACAGCCACTGGAGCAGGCAGCAGCAACCACCATGGGTGACAGGCAAAGTGACACAGAGATTTAGTCATAGGACTCCAGTTGTTAGACTCCTGCAGGCCGGGGTGGATTGAATTATATGCCTCAGGGCATTTTTAAATTATACAGTTACCACAGAAAAGATCATATCTACATATCCCACTACATCTCATTGTCCAAACATGCGCCAACTGCCTGATCAATAAAGTTATTTGCCCCGCTACTTCTGACACTACAGTGACTCATCCCAGAAAACGAGACACAGTGGAGATGACATAAGTATGCACCACTATTTCAAAAGAAAGACAATGCAAGACTTACTCAAGTGCCATTTTAAAGCTAACTTTGTCAGCTCCTTCTCACTTTTATGCCCTTTAATAGGGGACAAGAGGATATCTGACTTAAATTAACAGTAGCTAAGTTCAGGCCCAAGAAGTAGCTACCATGTAATCAGCTTGAGACTCTCATTACGGCGGGCTATTAAAAAAAAACTGGGGCAAGGATTTAGAAACAGATGTATAATTTTATGACCACCACCACTTATTTGCTATGCAACTACAGCAACAAGAAAGGCAGTCACTGTTCCAGCCTCACTATAATCAGCTTATCTGCAGGACAGACGAAAGAATTCCCTTTCCTCAGGCACTCCTGTGTACAAAGCCTTCTTAGTTACATCTGCATCCAACCTGGAAATTTTGCTTTTCTACAGTTCAAAGCATCTGTTTCAGAGAAACAGCAAGACTGGACCTTTCCTCTGGTGAGAGCACAAACCACTTGACAGAGAAGATGTGAAACTGAAACCCAGTATGGAAACTCTATCCAAAGTACCAATGTACCTATATCATCCACGCAAGCCAGTGAAGACACTTTCACACAAAAGACAGGTCTTTCCTGATGCAAGCTCAATTTAGCTTATCCTGTTTCTTGTAACATATCCGAAGCAGAAGAAAAATATCCTTCCAAAAAAAGAACCACCTTCTTAAAAAAAGAAGACAGCAAAGCCTAAAATTTTCAGTGATCAGCATGTCCCCAACCAGCTCAGGTCAACAGGAGCCACTTTGAAAACTTACCTCTCTTATCAAGGGCAAACCAACTGCATATACCCAAACCACCGGCACAGAGCTCTGACTTTTTTTTCCCCTCTGGGCAACACTAAGAAAATTATTGTTAACCCTTTTAACTTAACAGCTTAATCGTGCCCAGTTTTCCATGCCAACCCTGGGCAGATTCTCCATGTGTAGCACGTGACGATCGGGCTTGTGACGGGGGGCACAAAGGACAGCATTGACGCATCCCGTGTTTCCACCCTTCTGCAGGGACTGGCAAACGCCAGGAGCACAGTTCACCCCAGACACCTGCTGCAAGAGCCCATCCTGTTGTCTGTCTGTACTACCATTGAGAGGTCCAGTCTCTGCCCTTACAATCTTCAGAACCCATCTGCAGCATGACAATGGCAGCTATAAACACATCGACACCAACATCTCTATTTTCATCTACACGAATAGCACACAGCCATATGAGAAAAGGTTTTTAACTCTGAAAATATTGAAAAACCTCAGACTAGATGGGAAAGGTTTAAGAAAAAATAGAGGAGGAAGGGCAAGCATGTATCTTACCTCCTGAGTGAATCCTCCTCTGAGCTTTCCTCAGGCATTTCCTGGTTTAAGGCCTCCTGTGATACATTCCCAGGTCTGCTTGAAGCCGACTGGCTGTAAACTCTTTCCCAGTGCCCCGTCTCCTGGTTAAAGACCACTCCCACGGTCCTCTCCTCCTGCGGGGTGGAAGAGCTGCCCAGCTGCAGTCTGCTAGAGGCAGGAGCTCTGCCCTCGGTTCTCTCTGCAGGCTGCACCTGGCTGGTATTTGGAGGCACACCCTCAAATGTGCTTTGGACCTGCCCTGGTGTGTAGCTAGGCGTGCTTCTTTCCCAGCGCAGCGTGTCATTGTTAAAGGTCAGCAGGTTATGACAAGCACGACAGCGGTTCAGGTGACCCCGGGACAAATTGGAATTGTTTTCACTGCTTTGTGGAGTCTGCTGATGGGAGGGACCCGGTCGATCAGGCTCAATGTTGTTGTTGAGCATTTCTTGAGCCTGCTGCGACTGGCTGGGCTCCCCACCAATCCCCTGATCTAACTCCTGAAGCCGGTCATATTCCAGGAAGAATCGCCTCAAATCACAATGGAGCTCATTACGAATGCTGGCCGGATTGCTCGGGCCAGCACTACTACCACTGTTCACCTCAGCCCCTGGGGCCAGAAAGCCCCTCCCTTCTGTTGCAGAGGTATAGACTGATGCCTGGGAACCTCCCTCCTGCTGTCTGAGCACGGACAGCAAGCTCACGGAGGAGGCACTGGTCCTAGGGGGAGGCATGGCTTCCAGCTCGGACCGAGAGCTCATGTTCAGCACTGTCCTGGACCAGTCAGACCCACCCAAGCCTGAAGCCATCTCTCTCGCAGACTGTTGGTACCGGGACTGGTGGCCTGCCAAGGACCCGCTGAGGGACCGCCGCGTGGGGCCCAGGCTAAGGTTGCGCAGGGTGTTGCCAGCAGTGCTGCTCTGAACTGTGCTGAAAGCAGAGGGCCTGTTAAGTATCCCCTGCTCCTCCTGCGCTACGGATGCCTGCTCTGGGGGTTGATAAGGCTCTGTCTGCACAGAGGAGAAGGAAGTGCCAGTGGCCCCAGAAGACGTGGAGGGTGCGTTTTCCTGGTGTGGGAAGAGAGAAGAAGGAAGTCTTGCACTAGAGCATCGGCTGCAAAGGCACAACATCCCCAGGTGCTGGCAGCACTCTGCTGTGGGATAGCTGACTCGCTCCCGGAGCCTGTTATAGACAGATGCCCTTGTGTTCTCACTGGCTGGAGGCGGAGGTGGTGGTGGTGGAGGCGGTGGAGGGGATGGGGTAGCAGAGTCTTGAACACTGTTTTGCTCTCCCACCTGTATGCCAGAGGAGCGGGAGGACAACATATGCAGGAAGTTGTGGAGGAGGGGTGTGCGCCTCACAGGCTGAGACGGAAGGATAGCGCGCTGACGATAATGAGGCATCTCTGTGCTGTCCACGGAGATTTCCACTTCCTCATCGCTCTGCAGAAGGAAACAGTCAAAGTTCAGTCACCTCAAGGCAAAATCCTTTTCCTCCAAATAAACAGCAGAAAGTCAGCTACCAGCCCAGACAGACGAAAGGACGTGATAAGTCCCTTCCTAAAGGCCTTGACTTGGAGGAAACCAGTTGAGATGATTTCCAAGTTCATTTTATGGATCTAGACAACCTCTTCCTACAGCCCAGTGAGCTTTCACAACACACTCTTCATACAAACAGAAGTATCAGCATCTGAGGGTCAGCAGCTGAGGAGAGAATCGTTAATACCTCAAATAGCTTCAAATCCAAAAGAACATCGCAACAACACCAAAAGAGCGGGACCATTGGGACATCTGTCCCACCACTAGTCAGACAGAGAGGGCAAAACAAACACACTTTGGAAAGCACTTTATTAGCCATGCATGTAACACAAGAAAATTCACACAACCAATCAAGGTGAGACAGAACTCAGCTTAAGAAGACTTCAGGTTTTCAGAAAACCACAAGGCTGCTTAGAAACAGACTAGGGCTAAAGTACATAGAGTATCTTGTAATTAGCCAGTCAATACAAATACTGACACTCCCCTTACCTGCTGGTTAGAAGGGTTAACAATCGCTGTGAGCAAGTAGTGTCCCAAGGGATCAAACCGTACCAGCCTAAAACAAAAGCAGTGCCAGAATATCAATCATCAGTTCACATTCCACGTTGACACAGGAAGCTGAACACAGCAGGGAAGAAAACCCCACATGACATATTTACAGTGAGAACATTACTACATTATCATCATCTTTTTATGAAGGATGTCAAAAAGTTTACACATTAAGAAGAACAAAATGTACCTATCTAGCTGAAGATTGCAGGTATTTTATAGTCCACAGCAACGCTACACCAAAGTCAAAAGCTGGAAGTAAGTACTGCTGTATCAATTGAAATAGCCAGAAAATTTAAAGGAATACACGTTTATACTACAAAATGGAATTTGCTACAAAGGGAAAGATTAACTTGCCTTGAATGTCACATCATTGTCTTATTTTAAATTGCTCAAAAGAAGGCATCGGGTTTCCAGCAATCCAGTGTCCTCTACAAGTGTGCCAAAGCAATAGCTCAGCACTCTGTTGGGGCAGTTGCTGGGTTTTCTCATCCTTGTGGATGACAAGTTTAATTACTAACCTTACAAATCAACATGAAGTAGATTCTGGGCATTCAGTGGACACATGCCCTATTACAAATATGAACAACCAAGCTGATCTATTACTTTCAGTTGCTTTTCTTTCTGCCCACAGAACTGGTTTTCTACCAGCTGAGTCAAGGAGCTGCAAGCAACACTTCTCTCCACTGCCTGAGTGCAGAGGGTGCAGCATCCCAGAGGAACTTCACACATACTTCCCAAATCTGACCATTTTTCACATACAAGTGTTCTCCTCATCCAGAAGCAGGAGCTTACCTGACCCGCTCCATCTCACTGGCTGTTTTCACCACTGCAAAAGGCTCCCGACGACTCCAGTCCCAGAAATGTATCTCATTGGCAGTAGCAATCAGCAAGAGCTGAGCCGTAGGATGAAAAGCAAGCGATGCAATGGCATTGTTGCTATCTGTGAACCAGCTCTCACTTCCACCCTAGAGTGAGGAGTCAAGAACCACAAGCAATTTATCACAGGGTTTGCAATCATTAAGCTTCCATGTACTCGCCATGCCTCCCAGACTGCCTAGAGCATTGGAAGTGACAAGCTATCTTGGCAACAACAGCAGCTGTTCCCATACGAGGTCATGTGCTAGGTCTAGAATGTAACACTACTTGCAACAATGTCCACAGATGTATTTCTGTAGGTAAGTGTGTCTCAAGCAGCCTGTAAAAATGCTTCATTTCAAAGCAACCAGCTAAGTCCAGGTGTTTTGTGTCTGTGCCAATCACCACACTAGGTAGAGCAGCAGCTTCTGTAATGAACAGTTCAGATATGCTCGGTGGAATGACAAATGGCTGGTCTCTCACAAAGGCTAAACAGGCACCTTGTACAAAGTTCTCCAGCATTACCTGTACTACTGTAATCAATGAAACAGGCACTGTTAAGAAGCATGACCTACCTGGCAGGATTGAACGAAGAATCTGTCACCTCCCCTCTAGACAGAAGAGGATGGCTATGGTCTGTTCTATGCTTTTAGAGACAGGTCCCAGAAAAGCTTCCAAACAGCTCTCTTACCAGGTAACATTTGGAAAACAAACTCAGCCAAAAAAAGTCACCACCCACCAAATATCAAAGGAACGTACGTTTCTGGAAAGACTTACATGTAAATCCCAAATTCTAACCTCCCCATCTAGGCATCCTGAAGCAATGAGGCCTGGGATGGTGGGATGGAAGGTGACACACCAGGGAGTGCGGCGATGTCCAACCAAGGAATGAACACACTTGCCCGTTTTCACCTCTGTGATGTAGATGTTGTGGTTCACATGTGTGGAAGCCATTAGGGTCCTGGGAATGCAGAAGGAATGACAAACATTAGCATGAGAAGAATACAGCAAAATCAGACTACGGTTAGCTTCACCTCAACAGGGTCTGTTCACATCTAACCCAGCAGCTCTCCCACACAGAGCTCAAAGGGTAAGAGGCTACTGTTTCACCAATGGACACAAAGCTTCCTGTAGCCAGATTTCAGGGTCCATGCAAACACGAGCTCATCTGAATCTGCAAGCACACACTTGACCTTGAACGGCAGAGTGAACATGCAGCTCAGAAGGCACTCATGAGTGGCAGTCTGGGGCAAATAAATATTCCCAATTCTCCACACCGTCTCAACCACTGTCAAATCAAGTGATACTATGAGAGATCCCACCTCCATTTCTGCTTGCAGTACACACATCATTCTGCTCTGTTCTTTACTCCTAGATATCCCAGTGAATGTGTCACATCATTTGGGCATGTTGTATTAAAACATCCTTTACTCCCTTTGGTTTTTTTATGAAATCCCACGGTGTCTGCACAGATCCTTTTTCCTCAGAACTTTGTATCACCTGGGTACCTCAGAAATTAAACACCAACTATGCTCGAAGCTGTGAGATTAGGAAGGTGCACACGTTCCATCCATGCGTGTCAGGAACCAGAAGTTTCATTCGGCTGTTCAGGACTGGACAACTCAATGGGCACAAGCCTCCATCACTTTTGTAAGTGTAGGGAGACTGCTGAAACAGGGAACGAACTAGGAGTTAATTACCTGTCTGGACTAAACGCCAGCAAGAAGGTGGAGCGTGGACTGTCTGGTAACTCAACTTTCTGAAAAAGCCAACAAAGCAGGAAGTGTTGCAAGAGTCATATGATCACACTTTAACTGTAAGCCACACAGACAACAAGGGGAACCCGCTGCAGGAACATATCTAGTATCACATCACTGCAGGAACTGAACAGAGCCAGAGAGCATATCAAGCGTAACACATCAAAGGTACAATCACAAGACAATTTATTTCAAATCCCTGCCTCCCTTCCCCCACTCCAAGACCAAGCTATGCAGCTCTATCCCACAACCTTACCTTGCCCTCCCATTTCATCCATCGAGTTTTATCCTCCACCAACTCCTGCAGAAGCCGCTGAGCACCCAAGGCTTGGGTGCCCCGTTCCCTACCCCACAGGATGCGGACAGCGTTCTTCTCTGGGACAACCTTCATGGCTCTCAGACGCCAACACCACGCCAGCTACTGAGAGGAGACACCAGCAGGTTCCAGATGACAACCACCACCAAGCTACAAATAGGCTATCCACATTTCAAGTTGTTTATCTTCATGGAAACCTAAAAAGATAAGACTGATAAGGAAGGCAGCTTTTACCTTGATCACCCAGATGAAGTAAAAACTTTAAATCCAAAAAATATTAGATTAAGAGACAAATCTTTCTTCTTACATAGCCTTTGCTACCTGCTTCCGTCATCGAGGCCCAACTTTGACATTTCTGCAGCCAAAGATTACTTTGAAAGTATCCAGCTCTTCCCTTGTACACATGCCCTAGGCACACTATCCATGTGGAGAATTAAAAACTGGCCTTGAAACTCTTTCCCTTCCCTTTCCTTCATCTCTTGCTGTATGTAAGAAAGAAAAAAAGATTTATGAAGACACAGTCTTCACACCTTGAAGATTTAGGTCCTGTCTGGGAAGGGTGTGTGAAAGCTAGAGGAATAGCATTACCAAATTGACGATATGACAGAGGAGTCTCTCAGGAACTACTCAAATTTCAGTCACAGGTCAAAATATCAAGGTCAGACGATTGATAGACCTCAAGTCCAAATTATTTCCAACTCCATCAACAACTTACAAAACATGATAACAATGATGTATGGGACAGCTGCAGCAAGATTATTCCATCGTCTGCACATCATCTTTCAATCTGCATTGCTCTTAGAACAACAGTTCACCCGAGTAAAGCACAATGGCAAAGAACAATGCTTTTGGAACACTTTGAGCTGCAAAGGAAAACCTTAATGCCCACTGTCTACAAAAAAAGCTAAATAAATATAATAAACAAATAATACAGTGACTCTAATAGCAACCAAGTCACACAGCTTTTCAGTGGTGCCATACATTGACGTTTGCCACCAAAAGCTCTCCAGAAAAGTTTCTTAGAACAGATAAACCAAGAAACTCTGCTGCAATGCTATTACCTTCTGATCCCAGCAGAGTGTGCATACTACTCTGCCATCTCTAGATAACATGAAGACCTAAAGAGAAATCCTACTCAGTTCATGTTACACTGAACAAAACCATCAATATTCAATAGAGAAGGAAATAGCAATTTAAAAAAGCAAAAAAACACATAAAGGAGAAAAAAGGTTCATTTGCACAAGAGACAAATTGTTAAACGACAGAACTCAGAATGGTCATTAACAAAACTTTCTTTCCTCCCGCTCTCCCTAAAAAAACTCTCCTGAACAGATGATTTAAGACAGCTGCAGCTTACAGGGAGGAGCTGTCTGAAGAGATAAGTCAGGAAAAGGAGTTCTAAGAAAGCGAACCAGTTTTTATTTGTAGAAGTAAAATAAAGAGTACTGAAGTGATCAACAAGTAAAGGCATCCACCTTCCTAGAAAAGAAATTCTCCACAGTGAAAGTTGAGCTAGCTGGAAATTCCCTGATGTTTAATGTGAACAGCATGGGGATCATGTATTTTAGAGAAGCTGAACTCCACAGTGTACAATAAGCCTTCTTTTGAGAATCTGTGAAAGTCAGCCAAACATTAGGTAGGAATTTTTCTACAAAATAAAAGTCTTACTGGAAAGCAACACAAAAACTAAAGATATCATGCTGCACGAGAATTCTTAAAAATAACTGTACAGATTAAAAAAGCCCAGATCCAAAAATGCTAGAAGAAGGATAACTGGAATAGATACATCCAAAAGCACAATATAATACAGGAATCCCTAAACTAAAAATCTTCTTTAACTAAATGCTAATAAATCCTGATCCAGATTCTGCAAACAGCCCCAGGCACCCACGTTCAGAAATGACTAGATTCAGATGGTAAGCAGCATGGAGGAGAAGGACAGCTCAGAACAATACAGGCAACAAAAAGTCTACTTTACAGGAGGAAACTGTAAATCTACTTTAACTCTTAATCTAGTAAAATTAAGAAAACAGTGGCTGAATATTCTACATGGGTGTATTGAAGGAATTTGGACTACAACAACCCAAGAATAAACATATAAACAGGACACCAATGGAAGACCAGTCCTGCAGCTGGAATAAGCTGAAGTTTGAAAAGATTTAAAACATTAAGCTTTGGAATAGCCTTTTGATCGCTCTAAAAGATAAACCACATCAATAACTTGAGATCGTGGTAATTTACAAGCAGGATAACCCAATCACTCATGAGAAAGAACAAGCTCTGACCACCTAGCAACATTTCAGTCCTATCAGAAGAACTAATGTTCCCTAAAGTACAATAGCAACAAGGAAATCAAGAGTCTTAACAAATGACTTTAAGTTTATTTATGCCATGGAGAAGTTCACATATTGTAAAATAAACGAGGAGAAAACTCCTACAACTGCAGTCAGTGAAGTTCTAATATTCATCTTATTGAAAGACCAAGTGATCTCCACTATATAAAACCAAGTACATACCTTAAGACAGCTTATCTAAATCTCTGCATGTGTGTCCTAATTTATTCAACTAATCTGGCTATAACGAACACTTCATATGTGAGCCTGAGTGTTTGAACTTGGTGTTTTTCCCTCAGGGACTGTCCCTCGTTTTTTTCAGCTTCTTCTGACTCATGTCTTTATCCCATTTCAAAAGTAAACAAAGAAAAACTCAGGGCTCTAATGCCTTCACAGTACCCTGCTAACCTGCTCAACATTTTTAAAAGCTGGGATCACTTTAGAAAACACTGAATGGATCCTTCTGGAGCGATGCTGAGATTCCAATGTTACCTCAGGTCCCTTCAGGGGCCAAACTTTATCCTTTGTCTGAATTAGCCTGAACACAGCAACTGCTCCACTAGCTGGTGACACATTCAGCAAAACTTCAGACAGGCAAAGAAACTCAGAGCCTTCAAACGAAGAAAGAGATGCAGTGTAGACACTGGCATCATCTTCGTTCATTTTAGCAGGAAGCCTTTAACCTTTCTACTGGAACATGTGTTCAGCTTCAGTTTGTTTTGGTGTAGGGGGTTCTGTGGTTTTTTTTCCTTTGGGTTTTTGCTTTGTATAGGGCTTTTTTGTGATAGCGTTCAAGGAGCCTATTTTTTCTTTAATCTAGTACAGATACCCACCAACTTCAAACATTTTGCTCAAATATAAGTTGAACAATGACAGCATGTTCTTAAATACCATTACCAGATAAACCATTGACATACCAACCATATTTACAGCTACTCATTAGCCATCTGACTAACAAAGTTTAAATTAAATGCAGTGGGTTTGAAAATACTTCTTGGGGCTCAGCATAAATAAAACTTGCAGCTCACTGGATCAAACCTCTTTGGGTGAGCGGTGGACTGATTCAGTAACAGTGTCTATTACAAATACCCACAACTATCACAACTGATAAACAGCTGACCACCAAAAGAGGGATTGGTATTGTTTTGTTTTCTTCTTCTTGTTGGGTTTGTTTTGTTTTGTTTATTTGTTTTTGGGGAGGAGGAAGGGCAATTTGGTTGGCTGGTTTAATCAGGATGACCAAAAGTGTCCCACAACTGCAAGATTAGCTGATGTCCTGAATGTGATCCAGAGCACCACAGAAAATTCTGAAAATGGAGAGTCAAGAAATTCTTCTGTAATTGACAGCTTTCTTTCCGTAAGAGTTTTCTCCCTTCGGGGCATTTCAGGACAACATGCTGGGCTGTTTACAGTTTTGGAAAGAGCATTACATAGCCCAAACCCAAGTCTTTTACTTGCTCTGTACCAGCCGTCCTCGAAGAAGCCTGAAGAATTCCCAGCATTAGAGTAATGTGGGTTCACTTCTAATTGTCACTTTCACAGATGCTGAACCTCTAAAAAACCAAAGTGAAGCTGCGAACTGGTAATACTTCCTAGTGGTACTGCCAAAAAGGTAGGGAGAGAAGAGGAACAAAAAGAAGGACACTCAAATTGCCACACAGAAAGGACGTCAAGTTATTTTATGTATCATGCAATGGCTCACCGTTCCAGTTCAAAACTTCAGCACTTTACAGAGCTGATGGTCCCATCTCTTAATGTGCCCCTCCCATCTTTGTTGCTATTAATTTTGTGGAGATTCTGGTACCGCCACGCTGGGAGCACAGCTGGCTTTGATACAAAGCCGAATACTGCAATACCACCTCCTGTTATTCCATTCTCCATGGGGGAAAAACGTTATTTCACGTGGCCTTCAGCTCTCAGACTAATCTATTACTGCTCCAAAAAACTTTGTGGTTGTATGCTGAGCCCAACACTAAAAGCCTTTCCTAATGCATGTGCACAGAATCAGTGTAAACAGCTCCATCAGTGTTTAAAAAGAAAAAAAAAAAGCTGCAATCAGTAAATGATATTTACAGGGGGAGATCTATCCAGAAGATACAAATGTCCAAACAATTTCAGACAATTCTGCTGCCCGAAGAGATCTCATGTGACTGATGAAGAAAGAGGCAATATGAAGTGAAATAGTAAAGCTGTCGCTGACTTTGCAATCTGGCTTCCACAGAGAGAATGCATTTATAAGACTCCCTGTAAGAAGCCAGAGAAAAAAAAGCACATGCCAGTAGTTTTGGTCTCCAAGTCCCTTTGTCGAGTTTTAAGACTTCCAGAATGTATTTGCTGTAAAACAGTCATGATCCACATAGCTGATGGGCCACAGTACACTTTGTATTAAAAGAACATGTATGGAAAAAAAAAAGGACTCAAAACACAACAAAAGCAAAACTGTAGTGAACAACGAGGCACGCCACTGTCCTGCAAAACCGCAAGCAAACTTGTCTCTAGAAAAGAGGAGGAAACAGATTATTACACGAACTGCCCCCGCTCTAGCCAGGGGCCTACCTATCTTGCAAGCCAGAGTTACTTCTGTTTCCAAAATGTCTGTTTTGAAGTAGCATGCCCAGCACAAACAATGCCATTGCAGTTATTCCAAATTAAAGTGCAGCATCTCAGGCTTCAACACCAACAACATACTAAAAATTTCAAGAGAACTGTTTGTTGCATTTAACAAATGTTAGTAATTTAAATTTAATTCAATAAATATTAGCAATAATTTAGCATTCCCACTACTGCATGTGTGGGTGGGTTCTCCAAGAGCAATCAGACCATCAGACAGGCAAGAAAACAGAGTATGCAGCACTACAGCCCAAATGCTTTATCTGCACTGACAGTGATCCTAATGAAGGCTGCAGTCACGAGACAGGCTACTTCCTCTAAGGATTTTCTACAAGTCGGTTTCCCTTGTATTTTACACACTTTGATTTGGAAGCAAACTGCCTTATCAAGACCCCTCATGCTTTTCAGAAGCTTGAAAGAGCAAAAAGTGCCCAATGAAAACAGCCAAAGACCATCTCGCCAAAGACTACAGACTACACAGCCCCCTCCTTTTGCAGGCACTTCATTGATAAAACAATAAAATCTGGTTCTGAGACCCACAGACAGGAGATCTCCAAGAACAAACCAGATGCCTAGAACATAATTTGGAATATGTATGAGCAATCACACAGCTCCAGGGACTTTCTAGTTCCCTTCCTTGTTTACAATCTGTGTTACCCTCCCTTCCGCAATATGGAGATTATGATGCCATCATTCTCCTAAATTGCACGAAACGACACCATGTAAGAAGCCCCAGAAACACTACACCAGATAGAAGACCTGAATTACACTTGCAGTTTTATTAAAAATACTGATTCAATCCATACCAAATGTCATGCCATTCCCTCTAACCCTTTTTGCGTCTCCACCTGAAAAACTGAGCAAAATTTTTTAAAAAGTTGATGTAAAACCAAAACTAAAAAGCTGATTTGCCCTCTTTGCACTGCATCAACTCAGCTTAACAAACAAGACAACTCAAGGAGTCCTAGTTTGGTAAGTAATTGAACTATGTAGCACTGGCATTTGAACAATGCTACAACAACAACAAAATCAGTAAAAAATAGGTGACACGACTCATATCCCAAATAGCTGCACGGATCAAAATGTAAGTGTTGGAAGAACAGGACTATGTTCATTATTAAATGACAGGGCCATATGAATTTCTGGCAATGTACCTGATCAGCTACATGTTTAAATTTATCTCAAAAAACATGATTTGTCTTCCCTTAACTCCATTTGTGGTAATTCCAGATGAGCCTTGAGACTGTTTGTAGAGGTATTAGCTCTTCTTGGGTTAAAAACAAACAACAAAAAAAAAGACGAACAAAAAACCCCCAAACACTAGAAAACATTTTGCATAGAGCAAACTTCAAGAGACCTTGCAGTAATATCTACATGAACGAAAAAATGAAAATAAAACTACATTGGACTAGAATCTTTAAACAAGGCTAACCCACAAACAAAAACAGTCTACAGATGGGTAACAAACAATTATCTTAAGCATGATTAATCAAAACAATGAAAAAAGCAAAACTAGAACCCATTATTTTGTTCTGTTTCTACTTATGTGTCCTTGATTATGCTTAAAAAAAAAAAAGCTGTTTAATTTAAGAATTTAGTTAGAACAACAGTCATTCTTCAACTAAGTGCCCCTAAACATGGAGAATAAAAAACACTTACGAGAAGTGAAAGAAAGTTTATGATGCAACTATCCAACAGATACCATGAAGGCACTTGCATTATATGGCCCTGGTTTTACTCTTCCAAGTTTTTAAATATTCCCCAAAGTATTATACTGTAAGCTGAAGTTTTTCCTTGATTAAAGCCAGAGAGAGGGGGAAAGTAATTCAAAAGCACATTTTCTGTAGAGGCAGTAGACGCACCGCTCTAAATTGCACTCCCTGCAATAAGTGTTCACACAGAAAACATGATTCCCAAGGAAAAATAACTTGTCTTAGTGCTTCGTGATTGAAAAATCCAATGCTGCGTTTTAAACTGCAACTACAAACAGCTCAGGAAACTCAATTACATTACAAAGATGTCAATAGTACTTTGTCATTTCAAGATCCTGTATATGACTGCAACAAGGAGCTAATTGCCACTAGAATCTTAATTTGTCTTCCCAGTCTGGATTAAATGAGCTGAATACACATAAAAGAACTTTTCAGTCAAAAGAAGTACATTAAAATGTTAACTATTTACAGCAAAATGATGAAGGCATGGAAGAGAAACTTGCAGATATCAACTCCTAAAGGTCAGAAAATGAATTGTAAATATAAAAAGGGAAGTAATGAAAATAAATGTAAGTGATCACCCATGTCTGAAGTCTGACAGTTTCATTTACCAATGAGAATATGGAGCACTTTCATAACTATTATTACAACTTCCACATAAACTTAATGAATTCTTGAGAAGAGAGATATTAGTTTCAATCCAGAAGACAGAAAGAGAATAAATATAAATTCACAAAGCTGTAAGATAAGTCAAACAGCAGAACTGAGATCTGGAAGATTAAGAGCTGGTTTCCACAATTCCATACTCAAACCATAGCATCTCCTGTTAAGTACCATACACAGCAGGAAATGAGGGACAGAGAGAAGAGAAAGCCAGAGCAAGAGAGAGACAAACAGAGCGATACAGAATTCAGATTAACCCCCTAAAAAATTATTCTCTTTTAGATAGAAAGGTAAAGGAATTTTCAATTCTAAATCCCATTATTTACATTAAAAGTCGCATCAAGGTTCCTCACGCTCAAGGGCCACAGCCGAGTGCCCCTGAGTGACATCACACATTCCACAGAAATGTGGGAGTGCCAACACCACAGAGCAGCAGGAGCAGCATCACGTACCCCCAAGGTGAAGACAAAGTGTTTTTTGCATTCAAGGCTGCACTTAAGGCATATGCACCTTATCCAAGTCATAAAGAAAAAGCAACTGGAAGCAAGGACATGTTTTAGAAAACACAGGTCATATCATTTCCTGCTCACATGGAAATATGGCAACAAGACCAAAAGCAAAAATGATCCACACAAAAGCTGAAGTCTTCACACAAAGATGTATCAGAACTATAGAAGAGGGGGGAGACAATGAAGATTTAGCCTCGGAACAAAGAAACACAGCCAATTCTCGACACCATTGCCCTTCTTGGCCTTAGACTGAGTCTGTGGGAGAATTATAAAGGGAGGGGGAAAAGTGTCCAAAACATGAGTCAGAGACTCCTCTCAGCAATTCTGTGCTGCTCAAGGTGGAGAATTAGTAACACATACCAGGAAGAAGGAAGCAGGAATCACTCTGCAAGGACAACCCAGAACACCTCACTGAGAACATCTGTAGTGGAGCTGTGCGAGCACACAGATTAAGATGACGCTCTCCACGCTCAAGCCTGACACCTCATCATCCTGTTCAACAAACACTTTACAAAAAATGGAGACAACAAACAGCTCCTCGACAACAATCCCAGTCAGAATTCCTAACAGCCAAGTCCTGAGATGCAGACAAGTACTGCTTCCTCTTGTTGAAGAAAGCAGGTCCCCTCTTGTTTCAAGCAACCCAATCAATGGGTCTTTCATTAGGCTACTATATCCTGTAATAACCTTCCAGCAAAATATTTCTAATATTAATCCTCTTCCACTGCATATCACATTGGCATTCACTTTTGTAAACCAAAATTCATCTGTCCTTGACTTACTAATATTTTGTTTCTATCACCCTCCTTGCTAGGATAGCAGAGGGCTACTAACACAAAACACACGAGGTAACTATCACCATGCCCTTTATCAGGCCCCCAGAAACTCAACAGGGGAAAAACCAAGTACCTTAGTGCTGTTTGCATTAGTAATACCAGCAAGTATTCACATCAACAATAACTGTGCAAGACCCATGAGTTCAGTCAGCTTGCTAACCATGGCATAAAAGACATTAGAGTTTCTTTCCTGAAGTTTCTTGAAAAAATAATTATTCAAATGCCAAACTTCTGGCAGAGGGATTGCAGCAGGCAGGATCATTGCCTGCCTTCTTTAGAACTGCTTGTTACAGCTGCATAAAAGTTAGAAGCACTGCTCAGAAAATGGAAAAGTAGGAAACAACCAAACAAGAATCTAGAGGGTCAGTTATGACTCAGAAAAGGGCAAAAGAAAGAAAACTGAGAAGAAGCTGTCAGCAAAGTAAACATTCGGTAGAAACTTCCCAGCAACTCCATCTGAAAAGGCACGTCCAGCTACTTGGATCCAAATACATTCTTCATTCCAAGTATTAGGAAAAATATAAATGCTTTTGGACTGCCCTACTCGTTTAGAGCCACACTGCCACAAATAACACCCTTATTTGTGACCATCAAAATACAAATGGACCAAATTTTTTTTAGAAATTACCCAGAGAAGCATCAATTGTGGACTCCAGAACTGGCACGCAGGCTACACTGAAGAGTTACGAATGTTAGGAAATGCATTACAGCAGCCCTTCAGAACACAAGAAAGGATTTTAAATTTAGCAGAGAATTTCAGGTCCTGTTGCCTGCATCACCCATAAGGCATTCAAATCTGCATGGATTTAACCCCAGACCACATTCTGAAAACTGACCCAACAACAAACTTAACAGACCAGTAATGGACTGGCAATAAGTGCCTATTACCAGCAGGTCATTCTTAGGTCCCTTTTTAACATTCCCATTAGTAATTTGAAAGAGGATGGGAGTGGCAAAGGCAAAGAAGCCAGATGACATTTGCAGAGGACACCAAGCTGGGTGGAGCAGTAAACAAGGACAAATATAGAAAAACACACTGGGTTTTTAAGTAAAGACCAAAGAACACTTTATACAGAGGAGAAAACGGAGCAGCGCTGAGCACTGACCATATTTACACAGACTTCACATTCACAGAACTGATCTTCCTGAAGACAGGCTTGCATCTAGATAACCACTCTTGAATCAGGCTGTTACCACAGAACAATACTCGAAAGTGTGTAGTGAGAAAAGCTACTTGTAACCACCTACAGGATCTCCTGAAGATGAAACGCTGATTTAGTGCATGAAAAATTGCTTTCCAAAGGCAGCCGAACACATGGTATTGACAGGATCACAAGTAATCCAAAAAACACTACACGAACACTACAGAAATGTATGTGTTGTCAGGAAAAATGTGGTAGATGGCAACAAAAACGTTCCCATAGTCGATGAATTAGCTGGGTTCGTTTCCTCACAAGACAAGACGTAACCAGAGGCACACCTGAATGCATTTTATGCCAAACGCTACTTTCACAAGCAAGTGTTCTGCAACACACGGTGAAAAACACGGATAGATAGAGCAGACAACACTTGCTGCACGTTTTATTTGGGTAAGGCCGGAAAACAACAACAACAATAAAAGACATTATTTCAAAGCAACAGCCCCAGAACGCAACCGGACCGAGCCCGGAGCACGGGCCCTCGGACGGCGCCGCGGGGGCAGCAAGAGGGGTGGGGGCGATGGACAGCCAAGCGCCAGGCACCCAAGCTCGGAGAGAAAATCCGGTTCGAGGCACGCTCGGGCGGGCGGCAGCGGGGCACGGGCTGCTCTCCGGGACTGGGGGACGCTCTCCCCG